>CAUYLG010008489.1:0-102045 GCA_963573385.1 Cacajao melanocephalus | reverse complement strand
GGCAGGAGAATTTCTTGTACCTGGGAAGCAGTTGTTGCAGTGAGCTGAGATTGCGTCATTGCACTCCAGCCTGGGTAACAAAGTAAGACTCACAAAGAAAGAGAGGAAGAGAGGAAGGAAGAGAGGGAGGGAAGGAAGGGAGGAGAAGGGGAGGGAAGGGGAGGAGAGGGGAGGGGAGGGGTGGAGAGGGCAGGGTAGGAGAGGGCAAGGGAAGGGAGGGAAGGGGAAAGGAAGGGAGTGGAGGGGAGGGAAGGGGAAAGGAGGGAGGGAGGGAGGAAGGAAGGAGGAAGGAAGGAAGGAAAGAAAGAAGAAAGGAAGGAAAGAAGAAGAAAGGAAGGAAGAAAGGAAAGGATAATTTAATTTGATAGAGTTGAAAAACTGACCACAAGAATTTTATAATACAATCAGAAGTGTTAACAGCAGAATAAACCAAGCTGAGGAAAGAATCTCAGAGCTTGAAGACCAGTTTCTTGAAACAATTGAGTCAGACAAAAATAAAGAGAAAAAAATGAACAAAATCTCCAAGAAATATGGGATTATGTAAAGAGAACAAACCCATGACTCATTGGCATCCTGAAAGGAACAGAGAGTGAGCAAGTAACTTGGAAAACATATTTGACAATATTGTTTATGAAAATGTCTTCAACCTTACTAAAAATATCAAAATTCAAATTCAGAAAACAGAGAGAACCCCTGTGAGATATTATACAAGACGACTATCCTCAAGACACACTGTCATCAGATTCACCAAGGTCATTAAAGAAAAAGTAGTAAAGGCAGCTAGAGATAAGGGTTAGGTCACTTACAAAAGAAATCTCATTAGGTTAACGTGGACATTTCAGCAGAAATCCTACAAGCCAGAAAACATTGGGGGCCTATATTCAGCCTTCTTAAAAACAAGAAATTTCAATCATGAATTTTATATCCAGCCAAACTAAGCTTGATATGTGAAGGAGAAATAACATCATCTTCAGACAAGCAAATGCTAAGAAAATTTGTACCACCAGATCTGCTTTATAAGAGGTCTTTCAGAGAGAGCTAAACATCCAAGCAAAAGACCATTACCAGCTGGCACAAAAACTCTTAAGAACATAGACCATTGACACTATGAAGCAACTACACAATCATGCCTGCATAGCAACCTGCTAAAACCTGATAACAGGATCAATACCACAAACATCAATATTAATCTTGGACATACACCTCACTTAAAATGCGGAGTGGCAAGCTGAATAAAGACACAAAACCCAACTGTATGCTATACAAACATACCTCCTATGGGTAGTATGGCACATGAGATGGGTCACAGGCTCAAAACAGAGAGTTAGAAAAAAATCTACCAACCAAATGGAAAACAAAAAAGAGCAGGGATTGCTAGTCTAATTTCAGAGAAAACAGACTTTAAACCAATAATGATCAAAAAAGACAAAGAAGGACATTACATCATGATAAAGGGTTCAACCAGAAAACTCCATTCTAAACATAGGACCTGGAAAAAATTTTATGATGAAGACTCCAATAGAAATTGCAACAAAAACAAAAACTGACAAAAGGGATCTAATTAAACTAAAGAGCTTCTGCACAGCAAAACAAACTATCAACAGAGTAAACAGACAACATACAAAATGGGAGAAAATATTCCCGAATTATATATCCCAAATTATATATCCAGTAAAAGTTGAGTATCCAAAATCTACAAGAAACCTAAACAATTCATCAGTCAAAAAACAAATAACCCCATTTAAAAATGGGAAAAGGATATGAACAGGCACTTTGCAAAATAAGGCATGCAAGTGGCCAACAAATTTATGATAAAATCACTAATCATCAGGGGAGTGAAGATGAAGATCAACATAAGATACCATCTCACACCAGTCAGAATAGCTATTGTTGTTTTGTTTCATTTTGTTTTTTAACTTTTATTTTAGGTTTGAGGGTACATGTGAAGGTTTCTCACATAGGTAAACTCATGCAATGGGGGTTTATCATACAGATTTTTTTCATCACCCAGGTATTAAGCCCAGTACCCAATAGTTACCTTTTCTGCTCCTCTCCCTCCTTCCACCCTCCACCCTCAAGTAGACCCAGTGGCTGTTGTTTCCTTCTTTGTGTTCATAAGTTGTTATTTAGCTCCCACTTAAGTGAGAATATCTGGCAGTTGATTTTCTGTTCCTGCATTACTTTGCTAAGGATAATAGTCTCCAAGTCCATTCATATTCCTGCCAAAGACATGATCTCATTCTTTTTTATGGCTTCATAGTATTCTATGGTGTATATATACCATATTTTCTTTATCCAAACTGTCATTGATGGGCATTTAAGTTGATTTCATGTTTTTGCTATGGTGAATAGTGCTGTGATGAACATTTCATGTGTATGTATTTTTATAGTAGAATGATTCATATTCCTTTAGAATATAGATAATGTGATTGCTTGTTTGAATGGTAGTTCTGCTTTTAGCTCTTTGAGGAATTGCCACACTGCTTTCCACAATAGTTGAACTAATTTACATTCCCACCAACCGTATATAAGTGTTTCTTTTTCTCTGTGATCTCCCAGCATCTGTGGTTTTTTGTCTTTTTAGTAATAGCCATTCTGACTGATGTGAGATGGAATCTCATTGTGGTTTTGACTTGCATTTCTCTAATAATCAGTGATATTGAGCTTTTTATCATATAGTTGTTGGCCATATGTATAATTGTTTGAGAAATGTCTGTTCATATCCTTTGTCCACTTTTTAATAGAATTGTTTGTTTTTCTCTTGCAAATTTGGTTAAGTTCCTTATAGACAATGCTGGATATTAGACCTTTGTCAGATGTATAGTTTGCAAATATTTTCACCCACAGAATGGCTATTAGTAAAATGTCAAAAAGAAAAGTAACAAATACTGGGAAAATTGTGGAGCAAATTGAATGCTTATATATTGCAGGTATGAATGTAAATTAGTTCAGCTACTGAACAAAGCAGTTTGAAGAATTCTCAAAGAACTTAAAACAGAACTCCCATTTAACCCAGCAATCTCATTACTGGGTATTTATCCAAAGAAATATAAATCGCTCTACCATAAAGACAAATGTACAGATATGTTCATTGCAGCACTATTTACAATAGCACAGACATGGGATCAACCCAGATGCCCATCAATGCTGGATTGGGTAATGAAAATGTGGTACATATGCACTGTGTAATACTACACAACCATAAAAAAAGAATGAAGTTATTTCCTTTGCAGCAATGTGGATGAAGCCGGAAGCCATTCTTCTAAGCAAATTAACACAGGAACAGAAAACCAAATACTCCACATTCTCACTTATAAGCGGGAGCTAAACATTAAATACATACAAACACAGAGAAGGAAACAATAGCAACTGGGACCTACTTGAGGATAGAGGGTAGGAGCAGGGTAAGGGTTGAAAAACTACTACTTATTGGGTACTATGCTTGTTATGTGGGTGATAAAATAATCTGTATATCCAATCCCCACAACATGTAATTTACCCAGGTAAGAAGCATGCACATATATTCCCTGAAACTAAAACTTTAGAAGAATAGATAGATAGATAGAGAGATAGAGATAGATGATGATGATAGATAGATATCATTAAAAGATAATTGCCTGTTTAGATAAAAGTCACAAGGTAGTATTGTATGTATAACCTGCATAAAAGTAAAATAAATGAGAACAGTAGCAAAATGGGAGAGGAAAAATGAAAGTGTACTATTGTAAAGATCTTATACTGTACATGAAGTTGTATAACACCTGGTATACATAAAGATGTATACCAGGAATCCTAAAGCAATCAATATAATAACAAAATAAAAAATATTATCACAGCTAATAACTCAACAAAGCAGATAAAATTATATTTTAAAATACTCAATTATTCCAAAAGAAAACAGAAATGAAGAACAATGAGCAGATGGAACAAATTTAAAACAAATAGCAAAATCATAGATGTAAACCAACCTAGCCATGTCAATAATCATATTATTGACTGTTATTGTCAACATCCCAATTCAAAGGCAGAGATTGTCAGATTTGATTAAAAAAAAAAAAAGACCCAACTCTATACTGCTTTGATGGTTAATACTGAGTATGAACTTGATTGGATTGAGGAATACAAAGTATTAGTCCTGGGTATGTCTGTGAAGGTGTTGCCAAAAGAGATTAACATCTGAGTCAGTGGTCTGGGGAAGGCAGATCCACCCTTAATCTGTGGGCACAATCTAATCAGCTGCCAGTGAATATAAAGTAGGCAGAAAAATGTGAAAAGGAGAGAGACTGGCCTAGCCTCCCAGCCTACATCTTTCTTACCTGATGGATGTTTGCTGCCCTCAAACACTGGACTCCAAGTTCTTCAGTTTTGGGATTTGGACTGGCTCTACTTGCTCCTCAGCTTGCTGCCAGCCTATGGTGGGACCTTGTGATAATGTAAGTTAATACTTAATAAACCCACATATATATATAAACTACTATATATATATATATATATATATATATATACACACACACACAAACACACATATACACTATTACACATATACACTGTATATACACATATACACATATACACTTGTATATACACATATACACTATTAGTTCAGTGCCTCTAAGAGAACCCTGACTAATACAACTGTCTAAGAGAATTACGTGGAACTATAAAGAAATAAAATATGTTAATAAATATAAAGGAATATAAAAAACATATATCATACAAACACTAATCATAAGGTAGGTGTGGCTATGTTAATACCAGATGAATTAGAATTCAGGAAAAGAGATACTATAAAAGATAAGAAGAATATTTCTTAACAGAAATACTGATTCATCAAACATAACAATTTTAAATGTGTATGTAATTAATAACAGAGTCGAAAAGATAAGCAAACTTACAATTATATTTATATTATATACAAAGACATTTATTTTTTAAGGAATTGACTCATGTAGTTGTGGATTAGTAAGTCTAAAATCTGTAGGACAAGCTCCCAAGAAACAGCCAGGAGTCTATGTTACATTTTTTATTGCAATGAATCACAAGGAAACTTTTTAGGGTGACAGAACAGTTTATGTTTTCATTAGAGTGAGATTACATGGGTTAAAAAAAAGTTGTCAAAGAGCATCAAAGTATTCACTTAAAAGGGTACATTTTATATGTTATACTCTGATAAAATTAGAGCATATCCTTCTAGTATGTACTTATTGTAACAAGTCAGAGTACAGAAATATATTAAAATTTTAATACCACCCAAAATTCACTTCCCTGGCATAAGCAAGGGTTAAAAGATTCATCTTTTGATTTTCTTGCTACCACTTAATATGGTTAGGCTTTGTATCACCACCTAAATCTCATCTTTAATTGTAACCCCCAGGTGTTGAGGGAGAGCCCTAGTGGGAGGTGATTGGATGATGGAGGGGGCAGTTTCCCCCATTTTGTTCTCATGATAGTGAGTTCTCATGAAATCTGGTGGTTTAATAAGCACCTGACATTTCACCTGCTTGCATACTCCCTCATGCTGCCTTGTGAAGAAGATGCCTGCTTCCCCTTCACGTTCTGCCATGATTGTAAGTTTCTTGAAACCTCCCCAGCCAGGCAGAACTGTGAGTCAATTAAATCTCTTTCCTTTATAATTACCCAATAAGAGGTAGTATTCTTCACAGTGTGAGAACAAACTAATACAGCAAACTTATCTTTCTTTACCAGATTTTCCCTGTTCTTCAACGGCAGTTCTGATTCTTCTGGCCCCTAAATAGCCAGTATTCTGTAGTCTATCTTATTTTCTTATATTGCCATATACATCTTTCTTGCTTGATCTTGTCTTCATTTGCTACCTCTTAGATGACGATTTCCAAATCTAATATCATCGACACAGTCTCTTTCTGTGTGCTAAACACTATCTCTCCCTAAATTTCCCACATAAATGTTTCCAGTAAAAATACCATCTTCCCCCAAAATTGCCTCTTGTCTACATTCACTTCCTGTCTCATTGAATGACACTGTAATTCACTCAACAGAATATTATGATACCATAAGAAACTTTTGGATTCAGTTTTAGTTTAAAGAGAAACAGAACAATCATCTGGACAAGAGCAAACTATGCCTTCACTGCATGCTTTACAGCATCCTTCTAGTAACTGTTTCTTTTACCCAAAAGAAAATTATCTAGTTAATTTCACCTGTAGCAGTCTGTCATCTCACCCACATAGTCTACTGAGGGGACGGCTACAAAGAAAATGTCCATCCCCTTGTGCTTCCATTGGCTGACAGTTAGCTCAGCACAGGTTCTCTCCAGCCCCATCATTTCTTATTGGGCTACTAAAATAACTTCTTAATTGAATTCCTGGCTTAATCTCTGAATATTCAATTCAGACCCCCTCCCCCATATTGCTGCAAAGTATTCTTTCTTGAAAAGATAGCAATGTCCGAAAATTGCATATGATGCCCTCCCACAACAAGATTTCCATGCCTTCTCCCTACATTGTTCTCAAAACTTGATATACTGCCCTGCCTTCCAGTTTTTGCTTCATTCACTTTTTTAGCCTGCAATGCACTCTTTATTCCACTCCTACTCACCAAGAAAAATTTCCAATCATTCTTCTACTCTCAGACAAAGCATTCTCTTCATTGAAAATTTTCTGACACCTTTTCCTACTCCAGTCTTAGCATAATTTTATGTCCTCTGTATCTTTGTCACTATTGTCTTATGCTATGTCACCTATAAAATCTGCTGTTTTTGCTTTATTTGATTAAATATCTATGCTTCATATAATTTTTATTTTCAGTGCTCAGTACAGAATTTCTTAACCTTGGCATTACTGACATTTTGGACAAGATAATTCTTGTGGGGGACTCTCCTCTGTGTTGTTGCCTGTAGGATGCTTGGCTTCTATCTCTAAGTATTATCTCCTTTACCTCAGCATGACAATCAAAAATTGCCAATGTCTCCTTGTGAATAAAAATCACCCTGGTTGAAAACCACTGGCCTAGTACAAATATATCTGAGCACAAAGAAGTATTTGAAATTAATAAGAATATATATTGTTTTTTGGTGTAACAAGCAATGGTAGGAAAGGGTAAAACTTACCATATCATCCCATCATTACCCTCTAGCAGAGAGAGATTCAATGTGTAGAAAGTTGTTCCAGGCAGAAAGACTGCAATGCTGGGGTCTAAAGAGAAAGAAAAAAGGGCTCCATTTGAAATCAAAGCAAGGCAGAAACATGAATGTTTTCTCTCTACAAAAGAAGTCCATGTTAGTAAGTAGTGGAGCTGAACTTGGAACCCCAATCTTTATGCTTAATAAAGACATTGGTCTTTTGCTTTAAGCAAAGGAGTATATGTATTCCCCAATATACACATGATCACAGCTGGACAATCTAAAGATGTACATAAAATGGGGCAAGAATGTGCTCCAATGATTTCACCTAATATGCAAATAGATTTCAGTGGTTCATAAAAGTGAAAAATGGTTTAGTATTTCCCCAAAATTGATTGCTGCCCTTTTGGAGACCTGAGAGGGCATGCTGAGCACTCCGCTTTAATAGACTAAAATGAGGTGGAAACTCCTCCCTCCTGGATCGGGATTTGGTCACTAGGATTTGGAAGACACATGCAAAAACAATCACAGAAAGATTTGGATTTAAATGAACAGGGTTTTTAGAACAGGTCAAATACATACATTTTTGCACTGAAATACAGAACATGTGAGCATCATAATGGAAATGCAGAAATCATAAATAGCAAAGCTAATGCCAAGCAGCAATATAAAAGATCAGCAAAGAGGCATAACTGAGTGTTAAAAATAAAATAGGTTCTGAAGAGACACACTGAATATAGGAAATTTTTGTTTTGTTTTTTAAAGTCAGTGTAACAAATGCTAGTAATAGTAACTTTGGCAG
Source organism: Cacajao melanocephalus (assembly GCA_963573385.1). Taxonomy (NCBI): domain Eukaryota; kingdom Metazoa; phylum Chordata; class Mammalia; order Primates; family Pitheciidae; genus Cacajao; species Cacajao melanocephalus. The sequence continues at coordinate 94,144 of CAUYLG010008489.1, read as the reverse complement.
GCTGCACAAAAGCTGGGTATCTCAAAAAATGATTCTCTCTTCCCTAGAAAAAATAATATTAAAATGAAACTGGGATATTTATTTGCCTTTTTTTAACACAGCAGGGATCACTTACAGCAAATAAGCCTAACAATGCTCCAATACAGGAACCACTGATGCTGTTAACAACTGACCATTGTCATTATCCACACAATGCATTAAACGCCCAAGCCATGCCTAACAACAGCCTCTACCTCTGCCTTCTGCCTTCAAAGTGCTGTTTATTTTTTTCTGCAAAACCTTAAAAGATGTCATTAAATAGAAAGGAAGCTCCTCAACAATTCTTTCTCTCTGTTTCACCTCACCCTACTCTGACCCTAATGACAGAAAGAGAGTAAGTGGACTCAAAATACAGCACAAAGTTAGGCTCCAGGCGTGAATGAACTTACCAAGTTAGACCACTATTTTCTTTTAGTACTTCCATTATGTCAAGAATCTGTATCAGGTTCTGTGAAAGAAATAATAATAATAAATAGGGAATCCAAATTAAGTACTTTTTTCTTTAGTTTCAGAATTGTGAATGAGGACAACAGGCCCATGTTTACAAAGGAGACTGCTTAGATCAGAGAGCAGGGGCAATGGAAGTCCCTGAATCTTCAAGGGGCTCAATCAATGAAGGCTTTCCAGAAGAATGTTTTATTGTTAAAGGGTGTGTGACAGATACTTAAAAGCAGAACAAACCCTTATCAATCTGGGAGAAAATTAGATTGAACAGCACTTGAAATCAGAGGGGTGAATTATAGGGCATTAATATTGCTGTACCAGCAGCCTTGAGCAAGTGACTCAATCTCTGAACCTCATTTTTTTTTTGGTTACTTATGAAATACTGCAACACTAATTCCTTCTTCATAGATTGGTTGTGAAGTTTGAGTAAGATAATGCACCTTGTATGTGCAAAGGCTATATTACTATTTATGCAATGACTCCCAGAACAATGAAGTTAAAATTATTAGGTGAAAGAAAATGCACCAAATTGATTGAATGTAATTTTCTCTTAAAAATAAGATTAGAGCTGAACTGCTTTACTACTTTTCTACATTTTCTATAATGAACATTATGATTTATAATCACTAAAACAACATTTTAAAAAGATTTTAAATTTAAATTTATTGAATGAAAATAAATGTAGATACATCTCACATAATCAAGTGGCTTTGAAATGTACAAATCTTTGATCATATTGAACACTTAAATCGTGCTAGACATTGTCTTAGGCTACATCCAGACATGAATAAGCATGTTCCCGGTCCTCAGGGGATTAGTCCTGTGAATCAGTGTCCCCTCTCCTCTGTCTCTTGACAAAAGAAATGCAAATAAACTGCTATTGCATAGCTAGATCTTCATGACAAAAGTACCAATGTCCAACAGTTAAAGGTTCAGGATTGGGAATTAAATTATATGAGTTCAAATCTTAGTTAATATCAGCAAATTTTAATTGACTGCCTACTATGTACTGGGTATTTTCTAGGCACACAGAACACAGCAGTGTAGAAACAAGTGTGTAGCCTTGAATATGGTTTTAATCTTTCTGTTCTTTTTTTCTTACCTTTCCAAGTAATAGTTAAGAGTATCCAGTACAGACAGCCCTCAACTAATGATGGTTTGACTTAGGTGTTTTAGCTTTACAATAGTGCAAAAGCGATACACATTCAGTAGTAACTGTACTTCAAATTTTGAATTCAGATCTTTTCCTGGGCTAGTGACATATGGTACAATACTCTCACGATGCTGACCAGCAGAAGGAGCCCCAGTTCCATCAGTGACAACAGTAAACAACTGATACTCTACAGTATACTGTGTTGCCAACATTTTTCGGATATTATCTTTTGTGTTTTCCCATCCTGTGATATCTACAAAATGCCCATCTGTGTACAGTATTCAGTGCTTTATTAAAATAGACTTTGTGTTAGATGATTTGCCTAACTGTAGATCAATGTAAGTGTGGACCACATTTAAGTTAGGCCAGGCTAAACTATCATGTTTGGCAGGTTAAGTGTATTACATGCATTTTTGACTCAAAATATTTTCAATTTACATTGTGTTTATCAAGATGTAACCCCACTGTAAGTCAAGGAGCATCTGTAGGAAGCAAGTACACAGCACCCTTCTGTATAGGAGATCAGTCAGGATGGTGGGAGAAATTATAAAATAGATGCAAACTTTTTTGGAAGGCCAAAAGGTTTTGCAAAAGCCTTGGGAGAAGGTTATGGCTGAAGGCAGCCCAATCCTCTTACCTTGAGCTAATAGCAAAGAGCAGATAACAACGGAATGTAGAGGAGTTTATCTAAATAGCTTGTTGTCCTAAAACTGACCTTTGATAATCCACAGGCAGAATTGCTTTCTACTTGGGGGATTGGCAATGTTAATTACTCACTAATGGTGTTTACTGGAGACCTTTGTCATTAAATCTGTACTAAATAAATGTGGAACCTCTCCAGCTGATCGAGGCTGCACAGAAGGACCTGCTCTTTGGTGGTGCCAAAGCAGTGCTAACCACCTAGCCGTGCTCTCTCAGGCAAAAACTGTGTCAGTGTAATTTTTAATCTGACGCTTGGCCAGAGTCTGCCAGTCAGACTTGACACTTCTGTACTGAATCTTTCCCACCAGTGTTCAAATATATTATTACATTTCCTATTTTCACAATGATAATAATAAAATTTCCTTGATTCCACATCCTTTTCATTTACCAACTAATTTTTCCTCCTACTGTTTATTTGACTACTATTTTTTATTGATTATAATTATCCATACTTAGTGTCTTCAATTCCTCCCCATCCTTCTTTTTTGAACTTACTCCAAACAAGCTTTAATTTGGAAACTTGGATCAAAGTTTGTCAATAGGCCCTCAGATAGCAAATACTATGCCTCTGTATAAATCAGAAAATTGTCCTCCTCTGAATGGATAAATTGCAAATAGCTATGCTCTCTGAATAGCTGTAGCAGAAGCAGGGAGCACATGCCAGCACCTCCCGATTCACATGGTTATCTTCATACAAGGTATAACCTGCACATCCACTGTGGTCCTGCCTCTCATCATCACCAGTGGCCTTTAAGTAATTAAAGCTAATGGTCAACTTTCAGTCCCTACTGAACCTGCATAACAGCAACATGCACTAAAGTTTATCACTTTATCCTCTTTGAAGCACCTTCTTTACAACACAGGTGCTTTCTCTTCTTTTTTCTCCTGGCTGGTTCCTCTTTATCTCCTAGACCTTTTAACACTAAAATGGCTTCGGAGCTTAGGTCTTGAGTACAGGATAGTGTATTTTCTATCTAAAATAATCCCCTTATAGAGCAAATCTAACATCATGACTTTTAAATCAATTATATGCTGACAGTGTCCAAATATGTATCTCCAGTTAGGACCTCTCCTATGAATTCCGACTCCTGTATTCAACTGCCTTTTGATAAGTGTGTAATAGGCATCTCAAAGTTAATATCAACCCTGAATTTCTAATACCTTTCCCACTCTTAACATGGTCTTTCCATTGTTCTGATTATTCAAGCCAATTCCCTCAAATTCCTTCTGTTTCTCATACTGTACATTCATAGATCAACATATTTATCAGCCCTACTTTAAAATATTGAAGAATTCAATAGTTACCAGCTCCAGTACTCATATTTGATCTAAACCAACACCATATCCAACTATTATTTCAACTGCTTTCTATCTGTTGAATCAGCTTCTGTTCTGAATTCTGTTCTATTTCTCACACGAGTCAGAATGATCCTGTTAAAATTTAAGTCATATTGTGTCACTTCAAAACCTTCTATTCCAAACCTTCCAGTTTCTATCTAACCCTTAGAAAAAGCCAGTGATTATGAACACACATAAGCTTCCTATTGTACCTGGGCTGTGTTGCTGAAACTGCTCCTATGAACTTTATAAAATTAATTAGGAAGAAGAGGAGGGGGGAAAATGAAAGCAAACCAAGCTTGCAGCACACTGAGCATTACTCACAAAGTCAGCCTTCTCTCTGACCTGCTTCCTCGTAGTTGTCTGGTGCCTATTCTCCTAGAGTCACGTAGACCCTAGATTACAGTTCCCCTTAACTGCTCTATAGATAACAACTTAAACATTATGAAACATTAAGCTTCCCCTCTGAGATAATCTTTCAGGTCCTGAATATTGATGAAACTACTGACTGAGCTTGTCTGAAGAACCCCACTGATGCCAGCTGTTTCAGAAACCCCACAAAAAACTGACTCACCAAAGAACACAGTTTCCACATCCTGATGATTTCACTCCCCTGACCTCAACTAATCAACAACCATAGTTTTTCAGGCCCTCACCCTCCATGATCCTCTTAAAAATCCCAGTCCAGAATTCCTCAAGGAGATAAATTTGAGAGTCTCCTTCCATCTCCTTGCTCAGCAGCCTGATATCTTTAAACTTTCTCTGTTGCAAACACTGCTATCTCAGTGTAATGTGCTGTTACTGTGCAGCAAGTATATGAATCTATTGGTCCTGTAACTTTGCCTTTGACCTCACCCTCCACATCCTCCACCCAACATACACACGCATTCTGTTCCTGCCACATTTGATGACTTATTGTTCCTTGAGAACATCAAAAACACACAAACTACCTCAGAGATTTTCTTTTATTATTATTATTATACTTTAAGTTCTTGGGTACATGAGCAGATCATGTAGGATTGTTACACAGGTATACACATGCTGTGGTGGTTTGCTGCATCCATCCCCCATCACCTACATTAGATAATTCTCCTAATGTTATCCCTCCCCAACCTCCCCACCATCGGCTATCCCTCCCCTAGCCCCCCACCCCCCAAAAGACCCCAGTGTGTGATGTCCCCCTCCCTGTGTCCATGTGTTCACATTATTCAACACCCACTCATGAGTGAGAACTTGCGGTGTTTGGTTTTCTGTTCTTGTGTCAGTTTGCTGAGAATGATGGTTTCCAGATTCATCCATGTCCCTGCAAAGGACATGAACCCATCCTTTTTTATGGCTATATAGTATTCTATGGTGTATATGTGCCACATTTTCTTTATCCAGTCTATCATGGATGGACATTTGGGTTGGTTCCAAGTCTTTGCTATTGTAAACAGTGCCACAATGAATATACGTGTGCATGTGTCTTCATAATAGAATAATCCTTTGGGTATATATCCAGTAATGTGATTTCTGGGTCAAATGGTATTTCTATTTCTAGATCCTTGAGGAATCACCATACTGTCTTCCACAGTGGTTGAACTAATTTACACTTCCACCAACAGTGCAAAAGCATTCCCATTTCTCCACATCTTCTCTAGCATGTGGTGTCTCCAGATTTTTTAATGATCACCCTTCTAACTGCCAAGAGATGATATCTCAATGTGGTTTTGATCTGCATATCTCTAATGACCAGTGATGATGAGCATTTTTTCATATGTTTTGTGGCCACATAAATGTCTTCTTTTGAAAAGAGTCTGTTCATATCCTTCACCCACTTTTTGATGGGGTTATTTGTTCTATAAGGGGATTATTTTAGATAGAAAATGCCAGAGATTCTGGTATATTCTGTCTTCATTTTCATTGGTTTCGAAGAACATCTTTATTTCTGCCTTCATTTCATATTTGTTTCAGTTCTTTGTAGATTCTGGATATTAGCCCTTTGTCAGATGAGTAGATTGCAAAAATTTTTTCCCATTCTGTTGGTTGCTGTTTCACTCTAGTGATTGTTTCTTTTGCTGTGCAGAAGCTCTTTAGTTTAATTAGATCCCATTTGTCAATTTTGGCTTTTGTTGCCATTGCTTTTGGTGTTTTAGTCATGAAGTCCTTGCCTATGCCTATGTCCTGAATGGTATTGCCTAGATTTTCTTCTAGGGTTTTTATGGTGTCACGTCTTATGTTTAAATGTTTAATCCATCTGGAGTTAATTTTTGTATAAGGTATAAGGAAGGAGTCCAGTTTCAGCTTTCTGCATATGGCTAGCCAGGTTTCCCAACACCATTTATTTAATAGCGAATCCTTTCCCCATTGCTTTTGTCAGGTTTGCCAAGGATCAGATGGTTGTAGATGTGTGGCATTACTTCTGAGGCCTCTGTTCTGTTCCAATGGTCTATACTTCTGTTTTGGTACCAGTACTGTGCTGTTTTGATTACTGTAGTTTTGTAGTATAGTTTGAAGTCAGGTAGCATGATGCCTCCAGCTTTTATTTATTCATTTATTTATATTTTTTGTTAGGATTGTCTTGGCTAGGCAGGTTATTTCTTGGTTCCATATGAAGTTTAAGGTTTTCATCCAGTTCTGTGAAGAAGGTAAATGGTAGCTTGATGTGAATAGCATTGAATCTGGAAATTACTTTCAGCAGTACAGCTATTATCACAATATTGAGTCTTCCTAACCAAGAGCATGGAATGTTTTTCCATCTGTTTGTATCCTCTTTTATTTCCTTGAGCAGTGGTTTGTAGTTCTCTTTGAAGAGGTCATTCACACCCCTTGTTATTTGTATTCCTGGTACTTTATTCTCTTTGTAGCAATTGTGAATGGGAGTTCACTAATGATTTAGCTCTCTATTTGTCTGTTATTGGTGTATAGGGATGTTTGTGATTTTTGCACATTGATTTTGTATCCTGAGACTGCTGAGGAGATCTTGGGCTAAGATGATGGGGTCTTCTAAATATACAATCATGTCATCTGCAAATAGAGACAATTTGGCTTCCTCTTTTCCTAATTGAATACCCTTTATTTCTTTTTCTTCCCTGATTCCTCTGGTCAGAAGTTCCAATACTATGTCGAATAGGAGTAGTGAGAGAGAGCACCCTTGTCTTGTGCCAGTTTTCAAAGGGAATGCTTCTAATTTTTGCCTATTCATTATGATATTGGCTGTCCATTTGTCATTAATAGCTTTTATTATTTTGAGACACGTTCCATTGATACCTAGTTTATTGAGAGTTTTTAGCATAAAGGCTGTTGAATTTTGTCGAAGGCCTTCTCTGCATCTATTGAGACAATCATGTGGTTTTTGTCTTTGGTTCTGTTTATGTGATGGATTACATTTGTAGATTTGTATATGTTAAACCAGCCTTGCATCACAGGAATGAAACTGACTCGATCATAATGGATAGGCTTTTTGACGTGCTGGTAAATTTGGTTTGTCAGTATTTTATTAAGGATTTTTACATCAATGTTCATCATGGATATTGACCTGAAATTTTCTTTTTTAATTGTGTCTCTGCCAGGTTTTGGTATCAGGATGATGTTCGTCTCATAAAATGAGTTAGGGAGGGTTCTCTCTTTTTGTATTGTTTGGAACAGTTTAAGAAGGAATGATTCCAGCTCTTTGTACCTCTGGTAGAATTTGGCTGTGAACCCGTCTGGTCCTAGACTTTTTTTTGGTTGGTAGGCTATTAATTGCTGCCTCAACTTCAGACCTTGCTATTGGTCTATTCAAGGATTCAACTTCTTCCTGGCTTAGTCTTGGGAGGGTGTAAGTGTCTAGGAATTTAACCATTTCTTCTAGATTTACTGGTTTATGTGCATAGAGTTGTTTGTAGTAATCTCTGACAGTGGTTCGTATTTCTGTGGAATCAGTGGTGATATCCCCTTTATCATTTTTTTATTCCATCTATTCAATTCTTCTCTCTTTTCTTTTTTATTAGTCAAGCTAGCAGTCATCTATTTTGTTGATATTTTCAAAAAACCAGCGTCTGGATTCATTGATTTTTTTGAAGGGTTTTTTGTGTCTCTATCTCCTTCAGTTCTGCTCTGACATTAGTCATTTCTTGTCTTCTGCTAGCTTTTGAATTTCTTTGACCTTGCTCCTCTAGTTGTAAAAATAGGTTGTCAATTTTAGATCTTCCCTTGCTTCTCATGTGGACATTTAGTGCTATACATTTCCCTCTAGACACTGCCTTAAATGTGTCCCAGAGATTCTGGTATGTTATGTCTTCACTCACATTGGTTTCGAAGAAAATGTTTATTTCTGCCTTCATTTCATTATTTATCCAGTAGTCACTCAGGAGCAGGTTGTTCAGTTTCCATGTAGTTGTGGGGTTTTGAGTGAGTTTCTTAATCCTGAGTATAATTTGAATGCACTGTGGTCTGAGAGACTGGTTGTTATGATTTCCATTCTTTTGCATTTGGTGAGGAGTGATTTACTTCCAATTATGTGGTCAGTTTTAGAGTAAGCATGATGTGGTTCTGAGAGCAATGTATATTCTATGGATTTGGGGTGGAGAGTTCTGTAGATGTCTATTAGGTCCACTTGGTCCACATCTCAGTTCAAGAACTGGATATCCTTGTTAATTTTCTGTCTCATTGATCTAATATTGACAGTGGAGTGTTAAAGTCTCCCACCATTATTGTGTGCGAGTCTAAGTCTCTTTGTAGATCGTTTTGTGTGAGTCTAAGTCTCTTCATAGATTGTTAAGAACTTTCTTTATGTATCTGGTTGCTTCTGTATTGAGTTAATATATATTTAGGATAGTTAGCTCTTCTTGTTGCATTGATTCCTTTACCATTATATAATGCCCTTCTTTGTCTCTGTTTATCTTTGTTGGTTTAAAGTCTGTTTTATCAGAGACTAGGATTGCAACCCCTGCTTTTTCCTTCTATCCATTTGCTTGGTAAATATTCCTCCATCCCTTTATTTTGAGTCTATATGTGGATTTGCACATAAGATGGGTTTCCTAAATACAGCACACCAATGGGTCTGGACTCTTTATCCAATTTGCCAGTCTGTGTCTTTTGATTGGGGCATTTAGCCCATTAATGTTTAAGGTTAATATTGTTATGTGTAAATTTGATCCTGCCATTTTGATACTAGCTGGTTATTTTGCCCATTAGTTGATGCAGTTTCTTCATTGTGTCGATGGTATTTACCATTTGGTTTGTTTTTGCAGTGGCTGGTAATGGTTGTTCCTTTCCATGTTTAGTGCTTTCTTCAGGAGCTCTTGTAAAGCAAGCCTGGTGGTGAAATCACTCAGCAATTGCTTGTCTGTAAAGGATTTTACCTCTCCTTCACTTACGAATCTTAGTTTGGCTGGATATGAAATTCTGGGTTGAAAGTTCTTTTCTTTAAGGATGTTGAATCCTTAAAGAAAATCCTTAAAGCTCACTCTCTTCTGGCTTCTAGGGTTTCTGCTGAGAGATCCACTGTGAGTCTGATGGGCTTCTCTTTGTGGGTAACCTGACCTTTCTCTCTGGCTGTTCTTAGCATTTTTTCCTTTATTTCAACCCTGGTGAATCTGAGGAATATCTTTGTCATGTTCTCTATATTTCCTGGATTTGAACATTGGCCTGCCTTGCTAGGTTGGGTAAGTTCTCTTGGATAATATCCTGAAGAGTGTTTTCCAGCTTGGATTCATTTTTCACATCACATTCAGGTACACCAATGAAATGTAGATTAGGTCTTTTCACATAATCCCATATTTCTTGGAGGTTTTTTCATTTCTTTTCACTCTTTTTTCTCTAATCTTGCCTTCTCCCTCTCTCTCTCTTTTTTTTTTTTTGAGACAGAGTCTTGCTCTGTCACCAAGCACCAGGCTGGAATGCAGTGGTATGATCTCGGCTCACTGCAACCTCTGCCTCCCGGGTTCAAGCAATTCTCTTGCCTCAGCCTCCTGAGTAGCTGGGACTACAGGTGCACACCACCACGCCCAGGTAATTTTTGTATTTTTAGTAGAGATGGGGTTTCACCATGTTGACCAGGATGGTCTCGATCTCTTGACCTTGTGATCTGCCCGCCTTGGCCTCCCAATGTGTTGGGATTACAGGTGTGAGCCACCGTGCCTGACCACCTTCTCATTTTATTTCATTGAGTTGATCTTCAATCTCTTATATCCTTTCTTCTGCTTGGTCGATTCGGCTATTGAAACTTGTGTATGCTTTGCGAAGTTCTTGTGCTGTGTTTTTCAGTTCCATCAAGGTGTTTATGTTCTTCCCTAAGCTTGTTATTCTAGTTAGCATTTCATCGAATCTTTTTTCAAGGTTCTTTGTTTCTTTGCATTGGCTTAGAACATGTTCCTTTAGCTCAGAGAAGTTTGTTACTATCCACCTCCTGAAGCCTTCTTCTGTCAATTCATCTAACTGATTCTCCATCCAGTTTTGTTCCCTTGCAGGTGAGGAGTTGTGATCCCTTGGAAGAGGAAAGATATTCTGCCTTTTGGTGATTTCAGCCTTTTTGTGCTGGTTTCTTCCCATCTTTATTGATTTATCTACCTTTGGTCTTTGAAGTTAGTGACTTTCAGATACGGTCTCTGAGTGAATGTCCTTTCTGTTGATGTTGAAGCTATTTCTTTTTTTTTTACGTTTTCCTTCTAACAGTCAGGCTCCTCTGCTGCAGGACTGCTGGAGATCCACTCCAAACCCTGCTTGCCTGGGAATCACCTGCAGGGGCTGCAAAACAGCAAGGACCACTGCCTGTTCCTTCCTCTGGTAGCTTCGTCCCAGAAGGGTACCTGCCAGAAATCAGCCAGAGCTCTCCTGTATGAGGTGTCTCTTTGGATATATAGGGGTCAGGGAGCTTCTTGAGGAGGCAGTCTGTCCCTTATCAGAGCTCAACTGTTGTGCTGGGAGCTCTCTCGCTCCCTTCAGAGCTGTTGGGCAGGGACGTTTAAGTCTGCTGCAGTGGAACTCACAACCACCCCTTTTCCCAGAATGCTCGTCCTGGGAAGGTCGGGCTTTATTTGTAAGTCCCTGACAGGCTGCTGCCTTTATTCAGAGATGCCCTGCCAAACAAGAAGGGAGTCTGGTCACAATCTGCCTGCAGAGGTGTTGCTGAGCTGTGGTGGGCTCCGCCCAGCTGCTGTGTAAACTTCCTTGCGATTTTGTTTACATAGGCATGTTTAAAACTACCTCGGTAATGACAGACTGCCTCAGCAATGGTGGACTGCTTCGGTAATGGTGAATTGCCTCGGTAATGGCGGACGCCCTTCACTCCACTGATCTCAACCATCCCAGGTCAAGCTCAAACTGCTGTGCTGGCTGCAAAAATCTCAAGCCAGTGGGTTTCAGTTTGCTGATCTTTGTGGGAGTGGGACCCACCAAGCCAGAAGATCACTTGGTTCCCTGCCTTCAGCCCCCTTTTTTTCAGGAGAATAGGTGGCTCTGTCTCACAGGCATTCCAGGCACCAGCTAAAGTGGTGGCCCAGTTTTGTGCTGGAAGCTCAAAGCACTTGTTGGCCCCAGTGGGAATCTCCTGGTCTGTGGAATGTAAAGACCATGGGAGAAATGCAGTATCTGAGCCAGAGTGCCTAAGTGTCTGGAAAAAGTCTCTGATGGCCTCTGTTGGGTGGGGGGGAGGGGGTCCTCTGGCCCGTTGCACTTCCCAGGTGATTCAGTGCCCCACCCTTCCTCAGTTTGCCCTACTTGGGCTACACCCACTGTCCAACCAGTTCCATTGAGTTGAATCTGGTACCTCAGTTGGAAATCCAGAGATCACTCACCTTCTGTGTCGCTCTCTCTGGGAACTGCAGTCTGGAGCTGTTCCTATTTGGTCATCTTGGTGGAAGTCCCTCAGGGACTTTCTACTTGCTGTTCCTGCCTCCTGAAATGTTTCTTTCCCCAAAGAAAGCTATCTTGTTTACTTTTTTACTTTCTTCAGATATCACCTTCTCAGTGATGCCTCCCATGACTACCATATTTAAAACTGTAACCCTCCATTTTCCGTCCCAGTCTTCTCAATAATATAAAATGTATTGTACTTATAACTAGAGCATGACACTTATTAGATGCACAGTAGATATTTGTTGGAGATGTATATATCTTCACACACATACATAATAAATACATCTATTATATATAAATTTATGTACATATATAGAACTACTTCAATGAACACATAGGAATGATCAATAATGGTACAGCCTTTTGCTTGAGCATCATCTGAAAACAGTAGAGTCAGAAAAGGCAGATGGTGAGTCCAGTAACACTGGAGGTGACTAGCCATTTTCTATAGTAGATCAAATGCCTTCAATGGAAGAACACAAGATGCAAGAGCTGGGAAAATGTGGTAGTAAATCCCATTTGTGAAAATTACCAAAGTCATATGTTCACATTTTTTTAAACAAACAAGCCAATCTGAGGTTACTGTAAAGAGTCCCATGGAATGTAGGAAATGAATTATATAAGTCAGAGAGATTTAATAAGTTTAAAAGTACAATAATGAGATATGCATATGTAGACATGCTGAAGTTCACCGCTTTGTGAAGATAATGTGACCTTTTTCTCTGTTTTTAATAATTTCTATTTATTTTCGGTTTGCAGCCGTTGGATTATGAAGTTTTTAGCAGTTTTCTTTGCATTTATCCTACTGGTGTGTTTACTGGGCTTCTTGAATCTGTGGGTTGATGTCTTGTGTCCATTTTGGAAAGTTCTTAACTATTATCTTTTCATGTATTACCTCTCTGCCATTCTCTCTTTTGTCTCTTATGATACTATAGCTACACATGTATGAAACCATTTGTCTATCTCTCTGTATCCTTTATGACTTTTATGCTTTGTATTTTGTTATTTTTAGTTGTTTTGTCCCTGTGATTCAGTTTGGACACTTTATTGACCTGTTCTTAAGTTCCATAATCGTTTGCCTTACCCAAGCTGATGCTAAAACTTAAAATATTAATTTATTTAGTTATAGAATATTGCTTTTATAGCTTTCAATTATTTAACAAAACCTTCTATCTCTTTATGTTTTTGTCAGTTTTGTCTCCAATTTCTTTAACTGACGTCTAGTAGTCATTTTGTAGTCTTTGTCAACTGAATATTTGTATATGTTTGTATCTACTTCTATTTAGGACTTTTTTCCTTAATTATTGGACACATTTTTTGCTTCTTTGCATATATTTTAATTTTTTATTATATACTAGATATCATATGTAAATAAGCAGAATCAAATAGGGATACAGTTTTCTCCAAAAAGGGGTTTACTTTTGCTTGCATTCAGCAGATGAGTTGAGGGGCTGATCACAATAATTCTATCAGGAATTGAGCTTAGTCAAAGCTATTTTATTTTGTTTTGTTTTTTAGTTAAAATCTTTCCATATCTAGTTTCAAATGTTTACAGAAGGAGATTTGTCAGCTGTTTATGGAATGCTTCTCCCTCTACTGGGAATTTTCCTCCTAAGCATCAAGAAGCCATGAGAAATTTTATTCTATCTCTCAAGTCTGGTCCACACAAGACCCTCATACTAGCCTATCACTCAGCAAATACCCTGTAGAGAAAACATATCATGAGTTTGGCATTCCCCTAGCTTCTCATCTCTCACACTAGCTAATGTGGGCATCAGAAGCTCTGCTGGTTTCTATCTCCTCTAGTTGAATCCTCTCCCTATGGCAAGCACATCCACAGTCCATATCCAAGCATGGCAAATAATACATCTTGACCTAAGATCACCAAAGAAAGCTTTTCCATCTCTATATTTTTTCGTTCTTTTGTTTCTCTTTTCTTCTTAAGCTCTCCTATGTCTGCAAAAACATAAGTTTATGAATACTCCGTTTTTTCTCTTCTCAGTTATAACAGGAGTTGTAGCCTCCCATTATCTATTATATTGTAACTTGCCATGAACAGGTTCTGTATTTAGGTTTTTAATTGGTTAAACCTAAATGTAGGACTTTATATTCATCATTGTTAAGCTTTAAGTCTACTTATCAGATTTTAATATTAATTATGTTATGCAAAACATTATAAATTATTGCCAGTTCTGTCCCACCGAATACTTTAATTAGCATATTATCTATATCTTCAATCAATACATTTACTAGCAATAAGTTATTCTGATTAGTACTAACTAAAAATATTTCTAGTAAAATATTAGAAACACTGCTTGAATTAATTTCATCAATGAGCACTCGTAAACAAATATTCAACCAGATGTTAGATCATTTTCCGTTATTTTGTTTGTCATTTCTTTATCTACAAAAAAGATTGTCAGTGGGAGTTAAGGGAAGTAAGATTCTCAATGGTGGAATTGACGTAGGTTTGTTATAAATTTTCCTAAAACATTTAAAGCAGTAACAGTTGCTTTGAAGTCAATATAAATTATACTCTTAATAGTTGTAATAGTGGCTTAGAAGTGATAACATATTATTCAGAAAATGTAAAATCATTGATAGCTGAGTAGATAAAGCATCCATCTTAAATTTGAAAGCATAAATCACCAAAGAAAATACAGGTTTCAGATCTAAGCCATAAAAGAAATCCTAAAAAAGAAATCAACACACAAAAGAAAGATGCTGTGGCAGTGGTATTTGTCAATAAATAGAAAACAGGCAGTTTCATCTACACAAATATGTCTCTTTTACTTCTGGTAAGTCATATACTAATGGTTTTTAACCTAAAGGTCTTTTCCCACTAGTGAATACTGAAATCATTCATCAAATCACAACCCGATTTTATAAAAAGGAAAAAAAAACTCATTAAGTAAATATATCAATAATTTCTTATATAAATAATATTATTTTGATAAACTTGTTTTGTTATATAGATATGTAGATATAGATATATATACCACACACACAAACACACAGTGCACAGAGAGGTATGGCGGAGGAACAGAAAACATATTTCCTGTCATGTGTTACAATCAAAAACTTGAAATCGTATCTCAGAATTTATGAGTAAAGCATAGCAATTTACTCATAGCCAGGCAGAATATGGTTTAATACAATTTCTGACATTGGATCCACTCTCAAAAGCACATCAGGTGCTGGTAGGTGTTGGTAGCACTTACATTGGCAAGTCTGGCATTTCCTAACACACTTTTTGGCTACTGTGCATATACATTCATCCATGACCACTGAACATATTGAAGCACTGCTGTACCAGTCCGCTACCTGGGCTCTATAAGAATTTTAACCATTTCCAGTTGGGTGCAGTAGCTCACGCTTGTAATCCCAGCACTTTTGGAGGCTGAAGTGGGTGGATCATTTGAGACCAGGAGTTCGAGAGCAGCATGGACAACATGGCAAAGCCCCATCTCTACTAAAAATACAAAAATTAGCTGGGTTTGATGGCACTTGTTGTAATCCCAGCTACTCCAGAGCTTGGGGCACGAGTATCACTTAAACCCAGGAGGCGGAGGTTGCAGTGAGCAGAGATCGTGCCACTGCACTCCAGCCTGGGCGAATGAGCAAGATTCTGTCTCAAAAAAATAAAATTAAGATTCACGTTTCCCACATCAGCTCATTTAGTTATGAGCCCCATTAGTATACTATCTTAACTTTTAGGCTCTGACTTTATATCTAAATTCCATGTTTTATCTGATTCCCTTGCATCTGACAACCTAGATTTTTATTGCTTGTTCATACTTGGATTTATTTTTTTGACCCACCTTGGATTTATTGATTGGGTCTTCATAAATTTTCCATCTTAGATACAAGTCTGTTAAGCATCTACTATTCATCAATCTCTTTTCACTGACCCATTTAGACTATGGGTTGAAAAAATCCGACTCTCACCTGCTATTGACAATTGCTGCTTTGCAGAGATGCTCTCTCTTATTGAGATATTAGGTTTGATTTTCCAAGATGGTGACCAACGATTTTCCAAGATTGTGACCACTTCCAGAGCATCTTTCTTTTGTGTGTTGATTTATTAGAATTTCTTCATTCATCATTTGGATAAATGGAATGGAAGTCTAAGATAAAATAGCAGCAGCACAAGTTTTCTGACAAACAGATATAGCTTAGAAACCTATTTCCCAGCAGCTGGAGAAGAGACTGGTAAACACAAAGCAAGGCAGGTCAGGTGCATGTGTATGAATATGAGACTGGGTAGTGAAAGAAGGTAAAATAGATTGGCTTCTGGAACCTAATCAGAGTGGGGACCAAAGCAGACTCCGGGTATTGTGAGTTGGCTTACACAGCCATATGACAGCAGAGGTGGTGGAACCTGGGTTTAGGAGCTGTGATATGAGGTCTTCTTACATGCATGGGTTCCTAAAGAAAAACTGTAGGACTCAAAAAAAAAAAAGTCTGAAAATCATAGAAAGTCCATTGAACAAGGGTCCAAAAGGGATCAATTGGGCTAGAATTACAGAAAAGACAAACAGGAAGCATGGTTCCATACCAAAGTTTAACAAACAGTAGGTTAGAATTCCTTTACTACTTCCTGCCTTTGCCTAAAGCCCAGATTATAGCAGGAACAGACACCTATATAATTAGGATTGAGCTGGTAGAGATGGTAGTAAATAAATAGGATGGACCAGGGAAATAAGCCAGGGCCTAAAGGCACAGAGAGGTAACACTTTTCTAAAATAAATTGCCAGGAAGTTGGGTAAGTGGAAGATAGTAGTTTGAGTGTTGCCTCAAAGCTGGGAGGTGAGAGAGAAAAAAAAATCTGTAAGAGCAACTGTGCTCAATGGTTTCTCCAGGACCAGTAAGTGCTCACGGACACAGATAGCTGGATCCAATATCACCTGTTTTATTGTCTCGAGCAGACTACTTAGCTGCTGTGATCATACGATGAATGTAAAAGGAGATTGGGAACTAAACAAATTAATAAGTCAAATACCAATAAAGATTAAAGTGAGAGTCAGTCTTTGCAAATTGGAGGTTGAAAACTTAGGAGAACAGATGTTAACATCTTACAGAACAGTAATTTTTAGTCTTGAAATTGTGGGTTCTCAGGGAGACCCCAAACTATTATTAGGAATTTTCAGATCCATATGCATTCTAGGCATTTTCAAATGATAACATGCTTACACTTGTCACTATAGTTTTCAAATACCTGTAGATTCCAAAAGAATAATCAAATATGAATTAATTTAAAATCAATTTATGATTTATTAAATTTATGAAAATTTATTTTCATTATGTATTTTATCAGTAATCACAAATACAAAAACATAACTACCTACTGATATTGGTCTGAAAAAACTGTTGGATGTTAGAAAATATTCCTCATAGTCACATAGGCTGAGAACTACTTCTTTAGAGAAAAGATAGAGGAAATATCAACCAAAAAAGAGAAAACAAGTAGAATTGGGGAAGGGGGTGAAGGCTGTGTGGTGAAGCAAAGAGATCTGAGAGTCTGTCATCAGTTCAGATCCCCAGCTATGAGATCTTGGGCATATTATTTATTTTTCTACGGATGTTTCATCAAACTTAAGATGATGATAGCATTATTCAAATTTAGAGTACTGTGGCAAAGATTAATGACAATGTATGCAAAGATGTTGGGCCTGAGCATGTGATTTCTTTTTAGCCGATAGAATGTGGGCAGAAGTGACAATGTACTAGTTTCAAGCCAAAATCTTTGTCCTTCTGTGAACCACCATTAGAAGGACATGTCCTGGTTGCTGCTGATCCAAGGCTGTGAAGACCTGAAGTAGATTTGACACCAGACTGAAACCCAGATCCAAGCTTGACTAATATGAAACATGAAGCAAAGTGATCCCAGCAACCTGCATATATATGCTTAGAAGAAATGCTCGCTGCTATAAGCCCCTGAGGTTTAGGGTGTCTCTTACACATCATTATGGCAACAAAATGTGATTGGTACAGCATAACCATAGTATAATTTAATATCTAGCAAGAAAACTCATACTTATTCTTTTTCATGTATTTTAGTTGTACTCAGATGTATATTATTTCATATGAAGTTAAATATCACCTATAATCCAAAGGTTAAAAATAGAAAAACCATAAAACTTACCATTTATAATTATATCATATCTTTGCACCTTATTCAGATCTTGTTTCATATGCTGTAATATAATTTTGAAGTTTTCTTTAAATGAGTTCTTTATCACATGGTTTGTCACAATTGAAAATGGACTATTTTCACATTTCTATTTCTAGCTTGCTATTGCCAGTGAAGATAAAGCTAATAATTCTTGCCTGTTAACCTTATATTCAGCTACCTTATCAAATTCCCACATTAAACCTACTAGTTTTCTTAACTTACTTCTTTTTAAGCTATCTAATCATACAGTAGAATAAAAAATAACTGTATCTCTCTTTTTCATAGTAGTTATTGAAATTTATTTCTGCTTTGCTGTCTTATTGTAATGTAATGCAGTCTTGGTGAGGAATATTATGGAGGGCAGCAAAATTGCAAGTTGGATGAGGAGTTAAAGGTATAAACAGAAATATTATAGAGAAAATAAATACATTATTATATTAGAATTACTATAAAAGGAGTTAGCAATGCTACAGTTAAACCATATAAGCTTTATATACCATCATAGACTAAAAAAGGACTTTAACAAAGAAAGACAGTTCATGGCCAATCACTAGCAGCGGAGTCACATTACCAACCAAAATATTCATGTGGAACAAGTTGCTTTGTTCCTCTAGCACTTAGATTTTGAACTTTGATAATACTTTTCATTAGAACCAATCCTGTTATTTGCGGCAGGGGAAAAAACAAGATGGGCCTAGAAAATATCACTGCTAGAAAACAAGGATGTTTTAAAAATGCCTGAGGTAGTACTGAAAACACAAAGGAATGTCTTAAAGGAGTTTGTACTGGCCAGTTAGAACAATATAGGCATAAAAAGGAAAACAAAAATTCAGGTTGACTGGAACAAGTTGTATTTGAAGGAAAAAAAAGATCCATCTATAATGATACTCAAAAGGAAAAATGTAAAGGTAAATGTAACAAAAATGAATTGATGTATATAGTTATAATGAGAGAGTATTGATTGATTGGTGCAACAAAGAGGAGTGTTGATTTCTGCTTATTCTACTTAGTGTATATTTGTAGAGAACACATACACATGTTCTCTGCCAGCCTAAGTAGAGTGGAGAGAGAAAACTGCAAGTAGATTGAATAATAACAGAGAATTTGGCAAGAAAGGGGACATGGAAAAACTCTACATAGCTTATGAAGAATATTTTAAAATAAACAAATAAAAGTGAATGGCATATTCTTTTACATGAAGACTCAATATGATAAAAGTATCATTTTTCCCAGTTTAATCAATATATTTATTTTGATCCTAATAAAAATAAAGCTTGTTTTACTTTGTTTTGTTAGATCAGGCAATCTAATTCTAAAATTTATAACGAAATTTCTCTAAAAAAATTAAAACTAATGCTCTAAGTATATATTCCTGACACATATTAAAACAAGCTGTTAACAAAAAAAAATTAGAGAGTGTCAGAAAAATATGAAAATCATAGAGAGTTCATAAATTACATTTTAAAAAACTATTCATAAATGGTATTGGACAATAAGGTAATGGTTTGGAAAATTACAAAATTATAAAATCTAATCCCAAATGTACCAATAACATTTAAATAAAGAGAACTTACTTGATACCTTTGATATAGTTTATCAAGTTAAGGAAATCCTAAACTTGATAAAATTGATATAGTTAATCAAGTTAAGGAAACGCCTGGCTTTCTGGAATGTTTGTTTGTTTTGATTTAAATTAATGTTGAATAATTTTCAGCATTTTTTGTTTTGTAATGTTTTTGTTTTATTGGCTTGAGATCAGGCAAGTTGACTTTTCACCTTAATTAATTTAGTAGGTAATTAATATATTAATTTGGTAAGGTAAATGGTATTTCTAATTTTTTTTTCTAAATTTTTTTTCTGAGATAAATAAAACATGGTCATGATTTACTAGCACTTTAATATACTTTGTTGGTTGGTCTGCAAATATTTCCTTTGGAACTACTATATCTGTGATCATGAGTGACACTGATTTATGATTTTTTTCATACTACATTTGGTTAATAATCAAATAATACCTGCCTAATAAAACAAGCAGCAACATATCTCTTCTTTTTCTATTCTCCAGAGGAGTTTGTATAAAATTGAAGTGGTCTGCCCACTATTTGGTAAAAGGCATCTGTATAACTGCTTAAATGTTCATTTGTTCTTTATGAAAGATTTTAACTTCTAGTGTGATTTATTTAATAACATTGGAGACTAGTCTGGCTTTCTACTTTATCTTGAGTACATTTTGGAAAATTATATTTTTCTATGGAATTATCAGTTTCATCAAGTTCTTTACTCTTCCTTAACTGCTAAGTAACAAACCACTCCAAAACCTAGTGGATTAAAATCACACAATAATTTATTGTGCTCACTAATCTGCAATTTGGGTAGGGTTTAGTTGAATGGCTTGTTTCTGCTCTACATGGCATTAGCAGGGGAGGCTACTGAAGCCCAGTGGCTCACTTCCAAGATGGCTCACTTACATGGCTCGTAAGCTGTCTGCTGGGACCTGAGGCTTACTGTTGGACTGAGGCTTCGGTTACTCTCCATGTGGGCATCTCCATGGAACTGCTTGGATTCAATAAAGCAAGGTGGATAGGTTCCAAGCATATGTGTTCCAATAGACAGAAAATGGAAGCTTTCAGTCTCCTAAAGTCTGAGTCTAGAAAGAATCATCCCATTATCTCTCCATATTCTATTGATAAAATCATCACAGATTCCTACCAGGATTAAAGGTAATAGACATAGATATTTTTATACAAATGTCAAGAAATCTTTAGTCTATCACATCAACTTACTTGTATAAAATTATTTGTGTAATGTTATTACCATTTAAATATGTACATAGTAACACTTCAGATTCGTCTTACATGTTTCGATACATACTCCATTCACAATGATTACTACTTTCTAATTTCCATTATGTTATTTTCTTGGAGCCATTATTTATTTAGAAAGATAAGGATTTTATTATTTGTTTGTTAGTTTAGGTTTTCTTGAGATAGAGTCTCACTCCATTGCCCAGGCTGGAGTACAGTGGCACAGTCTCTGCTCACTGTAGCCTCCACCTCCTAGGTTGAAGTGATTCTCCTGCCTCAGCCTCTCAAATAGCTGGGATTGGGGGTGCACAGCACCACACCTGGCTAATTTTTGTATTTTTAGTAGAGCATTTCATCGTGTTACCCAGGATGGTCTTGATCTCCTGACCTAAGGGATTCACCCACCTCAGCCTCCCAAAGTGCTGGGATTACAGGCATGTGCCATCGCACCTGGCCTTGCTTGGAAAGACGTTTTAAATATCTAATTATATTATTTTTCAAATATTTTATTGTGAATTTCTAACCTAGTTGAATTGTGATCAGAGATATTTTTGATGCTTTTGAAACATGCTTCCTGAACTAATATATGTTCAGTTTTCATAAGTGATTCAGGTGTGCTTGAAAAAATGTACATTATCAAATCATTAGTTGTAGTTATACGTATAAACAAGCAAATTGACTTTAGGGAAGACAAATTACTAAAGGAGACACTCTTGCTGAGTCCATTAGAAAACATATTGCTCCTTTTAGTAGTTTCTAGGTTTAAAGCAAGAGGAAATGTAATATAAGGAATTAGGTACCACTAAAACAATGAGAAGGCCTGACAGATTAAAAGTTAAATAAAATTATTGCCAATTTTTAGGAAACTGAAATACTGTATAAATGACTGAAAACTATTGTGATTATTTTAGCTTCTTGCAACCTTGAGGTGGGTGACTCACAGAAGGCCCAGATGCCTCTCATCTGCCAAAGCCCACTCACCACCACTGTCTCCAGAGCAGTAAACTCCTGTGCTATTCCTCTTCAAAATGTCATAGGGCTGCTTCTCATGGCAGAATCTAATCTGGAAATCTTAGAGCAAGGAATTTTAGAAAATATGCTTGCCACGCTAACTGTCTGAAAACCAAAAGAAAGCACAAAGAGAAGAGGGGATAAATGCCAGTTACAAAAACAAGAAAGGAAAACCACAAAACCCGAGCATATGAGCACATATTGCTGAAAGGACTACCTCTCTTGTAATAGATATAGCTGGAAGGACTACCTCTCCTGTAATTGAGAGATAGCTGGAAAGACTATCTCTCAATTACAGGAGAGGTAGTCCTTCCAGCAATAGTATATATAGCTTAGAGAGCTGGGTTGTCATTCCCATTTGAGCCTTGTCATTAAGGTTGCATGAGACACAATTCCCCTGTTCAACCCTCTTAATTTTATAGGTAAAATAATCTCTACTCTTACTGATTTGCAACTGCTCCATTCATAAATAAATGAAAGAATTATAATCTTTTCATGTAATATGGATTGTTTTCTTATAATTTAATCCAATTTATATATTTTAAAGACACCAGTTACATACAATTTTAGACTTGCTGAATTGTCCTGGTGAGTCAACAGTTTATCAATATGTAATGATTCTATTTATTTCCAATAAGACATTATTTGGTGCTAAAGTCTATTTTATCTGAGATTAAAATAGACACAACAGCTTTTTTTGAATAGTATTTGTCTAGAATCTCTTTCTGTCTTGTAAATTTTCAGTCTTTGTTCTTGAAACACATAAACCTAGATTTTGTAAGACTTTTACTCAGTCTGAAAATTTTGCCTTTTACCTGAAAAATTTGTACATTTACCATGATGACCTATTTGCTTGTATTAACTCCTACTAGATTATTTGTTTCACTGTTTTTATATTTCTTTTTTTCTTGTATACTACATTCTTTCAGAAAGATTGAGTTTCTTTTTTGTTGTTGTCTTCTTAAAATATCTATATTAATTTGGAAGTTAAAGATTCTGCTTCTATTCTTTGCATGTTTACCTTGACATGCTAACATTCCACTTTAATGATTTCTAGTTTTAAGCAGTATATCATCCCCTCCCAAATAAATACACTTAGATTGTACAGTTATAATACTTTAAGTCCAACCACTTAAAGTCCTTCATAAAGTACATGCTTTTTTAGTATTTTAATTCTACCTATTCTAATCTTCAAAAATTAGATATTACTATTGCTGTTGTTATTTACATTTCACATTGGTTCGGTTTTGCCTATATGCTTTCTGTCTCTAATAAAGGACCCAATAAATATAACATCTCCTACAACATCTCAGGTTGTAAAAACGGTCAAGAAAGATTCAAGTACAAAGGCATTTAATACTATACATTTTCCTCTGATTAAGCTTTTCTGTGTCTTGTAAGTTTTCTCATAATATGTTTTCATTTCATTGCTGTGTAAATGATTTAGAATTTTAGTTTTGGTACCCTTTTGGATAAAAGGCTGTAAAACAGGCTTAATTTTTCAATGAGTAAGTTCTTTAGTCAAATGAACAACAAAATATGACTAGTATTTGAGAACATGGCTTAAATCTGTAGACAAGTAGGCTTCATGATACTGAGCCACAGGATGAGACAAATTCACCCACAGGCAGCCATAAATAATGTGAGCATCTCTAGGTGGGAGTATCCTCCAGTAAAACACGGATGGAGGAGCAGAGTGGAACACGTGCTTCCTGCAAGTAATTAGGCATCTGATCACAAACACTATAAAACTAATAAAAAAGACAATCAGTCAATAGCATCAATACTTTGGTTGTATGTTAAGTACCTTATAATAGTAAATTTTACAATTGATATCAACATACTCTATTCTGTCTGTATGTAAGAAATTGAAACATTTAAATAAAGTTGGAAATCTGACTCTATTGTCTAACTTAAAAATATTTAGGAAAAGTTGGTGGGCTAGCTTATGTAATTTTTAATTACTATATTTTATTATAAAAGTACTGTTTAAAGTTTTAGATAAATTTTACGACCTAAATTTATCAGGATAATAAATTTAGCATTAAATAAATGATAATAGTAGTAAAATGATTTTCACATACAAAAGCCCCTGGAACATTTGAAGATGCTGGCAACAATTATATTTGTCAAACACGCCAAATAGTATTGAGCAACATTTACAAGAATGAACATTGTGTATTATGCATGTTTTTAAAGAAATGGCATTAGAGTTTCACTTTAGAATTTTGCTGTTGGTTAATTTGTTTGGTAAATTATTATAGTTAAGATAACGTAAAATAAGCTTTTTTTCAAGGTAATTTTACTTAGAGTTTACTTTAGATCTTTCTACAGAATCTTAACAAATGCTCTTTTACCTATTTTAATGATTTTTCTCCTTTACTGTGTGGATATGGTGAATTTTCTTGGCAGATTTTCTGACATTGAACTATCTTTGCATTACCCAAATTACTCCCACTTATTTATATTGTATTTTTGTACTGATATCTGATGAATTTTTCGTGATCATACTGTATTTCATAGATAATTTTTTCTTCTATATTAATAGGTTAAGTCTACATATAGAGTTTCTGTGCTATTGCTACAAGATTTTGAATTAAGATTCTTTTCCTTTCATAAAATCAATTTGGGGAAGTTTCTGATTTAGTTAACATCAGAAGTATTTAATTTTTAAAGATTGGTAGACTTAACTGTGAAACCACCTTGGTGTCTGTCTTATGTTTAACTTTATTTTTAAATTTTAGATAATTACATTTCCAATCTCTTCTATGATAATTGCTCTTTCACATTTTCTACTTCTTGGAACAATTTAAGTATATTTCTTCTAGGTTTTCAAATTCCATGCTATTAAGAATTCACATAATTCATATCATCTCTTTTACAGCTATAATTATATCCCTTCCTTTCCAGTTTTTACATATTTTTATATACATGCTTCATAGTTTTTGCTAATTAAAATCATAAGAGTTTTTTTCTCGATTTTTTTTTATTTTCAGTGTTTGTTCTCAAGTTATAAAGGCATTTAATACTATACATTTTCCTCTGATTAAGCTTTTCTGTGTCTTACAAGTTTTCTCATAACATATATGCATTTTATTGCTGTATAAATGATTTAGAATTTTGGTTTTGGTACCCTCTTGGATAAAAGGCTGTATAAGAGGCTTAATTTTTCAATGAGTAAATTCTTTAGTCATATTTTTACTTTGTTTAATTTTACTAGACTATTATCAAAAACATACACTTCCATGTCTCTTCTCTTTTAAAATGTGTTAAGGCTTTCTTTGTGCCAAATACATTGTAGACTTTTGTATACTTTCTAAGGATATATAACACAATTATATTTTCCATTTTAAAGAATTTTAAGATGTATGAATATAAAATAGCCTTCTGTTTTTATTTTTTGTCAATAAATTTCTACTATATAGTAGGAAAGACTTCAATTAAAGTGTCCTGCTAAAAAGGTATATTAATAAAATTGTTGTGTTGCCAGTGCTTTTCACTTTATATATTTAGATGTACTGTTTTTGGTCCTAAACAATTATGACTATCATATCTTCCCTATAAATTATAGCTCTAGGGATCACATAATCTCTCTTTATCCAGTTGAGTCTTTTTATTCTTATATTTCACTCTATTTAATATTCATAGTGAATCCATGTTTTCTTTTTATTTGCATTTCTTAGCATCTCTTAGGCCATTCCATTATTTTTCAACCTGTCTGTGTAGTTCTTATAAACCATACATAACTGAATTTTGATGAGCAACACAATATTATAGTGTCCATCTTGTATTCATTGAAATTAGGGGCCTCACATTTAGTACACCCACTGATGTGCTTTATTTAATTTCTTCTATCTTACTTCACACTTATTGTTTATCACTTTGTTTTTCTTTCTTTTTCATCTAGGTTTTTAAAATTATAACTATCCCTCTTTCCCCTTTACAATATGTAAGGTCTATACTTTTTCTTTTCTCTAGCATTTATTTTCAAATGCTCACATTCAAATATGTTTTTCTATTAATAATAATATACTATTTAACTATTTCTTCTCACAAAGATGCTAAATTTTATCCCGTTTTCCAGCCTTATGACAATAGGATGAGACCTTTAAAGCACTTTTTTTAACCCACTTTATCTCATATCTTAGGTTATCTCATATCCTAGGTTATGCTAAGATAGTTTTGTACCTTTAGTTTAACTTTATTCCCTTGTACTATGTCTCTATATTTTAAGAATCATTTTTTGACTTACCCATATCACATTACTTATTATTATTCATTTGCAGAGAGGGGGAAAGACTGAGAAAGAGGGAAAGAAAGAGAGAAAGACTTATTCAATATGTCTTTGTTTTTTCTACTTCATCTTTTCCAATTTTGAGGAGTCTGATTTGAGTCATGTGTTATTTATTTAGAATATTTTATTGAGTATGTTCATCATATTTTAATGTGTGTGTAGGTGATATATTCTGTATTCAAAAAATACTTTTCTTTCACTCTAACAGGTGAATATCTTGGATGGGTCTAGGACTCTTAAGTTATAATTCATTGATCACTTTTCTTAGCAAAATTTTACTACTTTGCTAACATTCAGTATAGAATATAACAGTCCAAACCAGTTGAATGCTTTTTTTTTCTCTTAAATTACCCATATCTTCCATGTTGAACCTCATAAGACTCTTCTCTTTATTCTTGAAGTTAGAGATTTTACAAAGGTAATTCTCTGTGTATTTGTTTTCTTATCCATCTTGCCTAGAACTTGGTAAGCTATTTCAATCTACATATTCAACATATTTGCTTCTTTATTTGACCAGGGGAAATTTTCTTCTAGAATTATTTAGTTATTGTCTCTTCTTCATATGTTCCTCCATTTTTTCCTTCTGGGACTTCTATTTTTGGTATATTAGATTGTCTATATCCTTGAGTATCTGACTTCCTCCATAAGATTTAAATTTCTTTGATCCTGTCTTCTGTGCTTTAAGTAACTGCTTGATTTTCCAGACCAGTAATTCAAGTTTCAGCAATGACTTTCTTCAACTACAATTCTCTGATAATATTTCTTTTAATCTTTTTTTTTAATTTTTCAGGAAAAACAAGATATCTTACCAGAAGGTTGACATATGGCAGGTAAAACTTTGAGATTTAAAATTTACATCAAACAATTAACACTGGGAAAGATTTTCAGCTGATTCTAAGGGTTCAACATCAGTGTTCCATTGCCTGAGGAACTGGAATATTAGGCCAATTACTGAGAAATAAACTTGCAAAATAGGCGTATTTTAAAAAACCAGTAATCACAATTGGAGTAAAAATAAAGATCGCATATTTAAAATTTAGCAGAAGTCTTGTCATTAATATAGAGGTCAAAGTTCAAAATTAGGCAATCGGGAAACTTGATTTGTTGTTCTATCTCAAAGGTGAGATAGTAGTCAATAATGACTTCCCTATTTGGAGACCGAGATGAGGAAGAATACCTGAAGGTCCAGTCTGAGAATTAAACTGGTTCTGTCTTCTTCTAGAATAAAATTGTTCTATAAAAAAACTACAAACTAGTATATTTGGTGTTTGGAGGGCAGATGAGCAAGTGTAGCTTCTCATTTAAATGGACCAGGCATGTTCGTTGTTTGCAAGTGAGAAGATAGGATGTCATCCATAATAATAGGAGGAATAGCCCCTATCCAACAATTTTGGAGTTTTCTCTAAACATTGTAGTAGCAAGAGGTATACAGACTGAAGTAGTCAAACTGTCCCATATCTATGGATGTCCGGAATAAGTTGAGGAGTCAAGATTGGACAAAAAAAAGCAAAAGGACCATGGGAAAAGTATAGTTCACAAAATTTTTAATGCTGCAGCTGCTATTCCTGCTATTCAATGTAATGAAAGGAAATATGTCACTCTATAGCAGAAACAAAGAACAAACCTGGCCAGAGCAAGAGAACAATGGCCTGTGTGGAAGAGTTGATAGAAGCATTTGATAGGTGTCCTCCGAATTAACATAAAGGTCAAGGAGAATGAGGATAGAGAGAAAAACCTGAGATACAATTTGAAAAGTAATCAATACCTCAGACAGGCAGAGGAATTTTGAACTCACGAATACCAAACTGGCAAGAAGGTTTTTGCTGCGAGTATTCTGGAGAGAAAACAGAAGGCCAATACCCTGATGGAATAAGGATGGATTTTCTCTTCCATCTGACAAGTAAATATGTTTCATGTGCTGTGATCTGTGGTTGTCTCTGGAGCATTGATCAGTTATGAATGTTATTTCATCATATGCATGACCTCTGGAAAAAAAACCCATGTAAATGATTGGGATTACTGCAATGTACACTTCACAGCTGCATCCAGTTTATAAATAATTCAAAACGATTTACCTCCCAGGTGGACTTAATATAGGACACATAAAATAAAATTAAAAGTGAGATCAATGCAGTTTCATCTAAGCTTGTTATAATGTGAAGGCCATCTCGTAATGAAGAATACTCAAGAATGACAACTGAAACAATAGTTTCTCATGTTGATGAGCTCAGTAATGAATTGCTCCGTTATTTCCTTCCAAGACTGATTAAACTAGCACTTGAATTTCTGAATATACTGAAGTGCTTTTAAATGAAGCAAACATCTGTCTGGTGAAAACAAGGCAGGGCACACTTACATAGGGGTTAACGTCTTTATGGTAAAACCAAATCCCCTCAATAAACTTATGAATGAATGTATTTCTTTCATATGGAAGAATTCTGATTTTGGAAGGAAGACATCTCTTGAAGTAGGGGGATTGTTGCAACTTTACTAAAACAGAATCAATCTTAGGAATCTATTTACTTATTTGCATTCTCATGAATAAAGTCTGCTAGGGTCTATGGCCTACCAATTACTCAAGAATTACTTACTAGGAACCTACTCTGTGAAAGTTTTAGTCCTGGTTGGTGAATAAAACTGAATCAGATCTAACTCCCACCAGGAAGAGCACTCAGACAGTTAGATGATAATTGCTATTCATTATTCAGAAAAATATGCTATATTGTGATGTATTTCATAAGAAATATGTAAAATATTATAAAAGTTTATTTTTGTTGTATTTTGCTTTTTAAATTGAAGTAAAATTAGAATACAGTATTTGAGGATGGGATATTTAACCAGATTTTTTTTTAAGTCAGATCTACTTATGCAAGAATAGCTAGCACAGGGAGAAAATCCAGGGATCAAGGGAATGAAGAATGAGTAATAGTGGAATTATAAAACTTGAAAAGAACACAAGGGAACATTTGTTCCTAATGATGTGTAAAATATCTTGACCCAAAATAATCTCTCTTCTCTGAACTTTTGTACTATTTTATTAACATTTATAATATATTGTGTTATTTTATATACACTTGCATGTACCTATAAGCCTTGATGAGAATCACATGTCTTTATGTTCCCACAGAAAGTGCTTAGTATGTAGTTGGACAGCAAAAATGTTTGTCCAGGTCAGAATAAGTATGTAAAGAGAATAGTCTTAGAAATGTTGGGTATGAGACATCTTCTCTCATTACTTTTTGTTCTTTTTTCACATTATAATAACAAGATTTGACTTCTGTATTTCTTCATTCTCCTCAGTTTCTTTTATGCATTTTATTACAGTACTTAAAAATGCACATCTCATTACTTTCTTCAATTTTCATGTGACATGACATCATTTCCTTCATGCCCCTCATTAGATTATTTAACATGCTCATCTCATTACACCTTCCCATCTTGCATCTCATTACAAAACCCTTACGCATGCACATCTCATTACACAGTCCTTACATATCTCATTACACAATTCTGTTTTTGTATCTCATTGTCATTTCATTTCTGTATCTTATTACATTAAAACCTAGTTCCCATTAAATCTTACATATTTCGAAATTTTATATACTCTCCCTTCCTTCCTTTATGCATCTAATTATCCTGCTTTTATGTGACCAGCTCATTACACTTTTTCTTTTACCCATCTCATTTCAGCCCTGAAGGATGCCCATCTTACAGGACACTTCCTGAGTCATGGCTCATTAAACCAACTCACAAAATCACCTCATTACAGCTTTTTAACATATACATCTTATTACATAGAACTCTTCATGAATCTCATTACAATTCTGGAATATACACATATTACTAACCTGTTCTAGCTTATGCATCTTGTCACAGCGTCACAACTACACATCTCATTAAAATATTTATTATTTTAACATGTTCCCTTATCATGTATTCTCACACTGTTTTTTTCACTAATATTTCAGTATTTCACTATATTTTCACATTTCAGTGTTTAAATATATTTCAAAAGGGAGTTTTCTTAAATTGTGTTGCATACATTTTTAAATCATTTTGTTATTATAATGATGCTTTCCAAACTGGTGCCCTGGGATGTTATTAGATACGCAGTAAAAACAAGTTCAAGTATGTCTGGGTTAGTAAAAATGTTTATAAGTTTACATGGTTGCTAAAAATTATTCAAATAAAAAACTTGCATGCTTAGTTTAGGAATTCTAAAAGCCTTTTTTACTCTATTGAGAATTGTAAATATTCATGAAGGGAGGCCCAGCCTGTAGTATTTCTCAAATGGATCTGCCACACATTTTATTTACAGTCTACACATTAACTACACCCAGAACTTGTGTCCCATAGGGCACTGGTTAAAAAAGTCTTGGTTGTAATATTTTATATATATATAGATGCATATGTATATTCACATCTGTATAAAGTTCTATATTTACCACTGTTTTCTACTTGCATGAGTGATTTATTGACCTCATACAGTAGATCCTAAACTTTGGTGGCTATGAGAATCACCTAAGAACTTGGTAAAAATACAAAGACCTTAACCTCACCCTATTTCTGCAAGTCTGGGCTTTTGTGTGCTTTATTAGCTCTTCAAATGATTCTGATACACATCACAGTTTGGGAACACTGCCTTACTGAGGACTTACTGTATCATACTCTATGTAAGAATACATAAAGACAAACAGATATATAAGAAGACATGGGTCCTGACTATGAAATCATAACAATTCAATTATAATGGCTACTTTCTCTTTAGCCACTAGAACTAGACAAAGATATCCAGGTACTGTCTCCCAGTGAGTTGAGCTGCTTATCTAAGTGCTAGAAATATATGGAAGCTGTTTGCATGATGGTTGGAAGAGCAACTCGGCATTGAACAGACCTGGATTCAAATCCCTTTTCCACCAATGTCTAATGATCTTCAAGAAGGATATAATACCTCTCTGAGCATTGATTTCCTCCACTGTAAAACAGTGTGATAATACTTCCTCATATTATTTTTAGGAATGAATAATCATAGAAAATAGAAAAATTCTATCACAATCTCTTGCAGAGTGGCCCCTCAAGAGGTAGCTATCATCAATAAATTTATTTTGACCCTTCTATGTCACACTAAGACCAATGATTTTGAAACCACTACTGTGTATCAACTGATTCCCCATGCACAGAAATAAAGGATTAAAGAAAGACACATAAATTGGGTGCCATGGTGCATTTCTGTAATCCTAGCTACTCTGGAGGCTGAGGTAGAAGGAATGCTTGAACTCAGCCATTCAAGGCCAGTTTGGGCAACAATATAGTGAGACCTATCTAAATAGATAGATAGATAGATAGATAGATAGACAGACAGATAGATAGATAAAGACACATAGTCTCCCTACCTGATCATAAAGAGAGATTGTATCCGAGCCCCATGAGTTTGTCCATGCTCTAGGAACCTGTCAGATCTTAGCATATGCTATAGATTAAGATCCTGTCATATGATAGAAACCCAGAAATTACATAATCATACATGCATTAAAAGTGATGTGGTAGTGACCTAGAGGATACAAAACCTTAGTGCATGTCTTCAAGTTTGAATGATCTTATACAACTAATGGCTTTGATTTCTTACCACCTGTGCAAATGATACTACTAATCCTTGTGGTGACTACCTCAGCAAACAATTGTAGTCAATCACATGAGATCATCCATATCCAAATATATTATGCAAAAAAATTAATAATATCTTAAAATGAAATTCATTATTATTTCCAAGCACTTGCCAGAAAAGTTAGCTCCTGTGAGAATCTCAGTTAATTATAAGTGTATTTACAATATGGTCTCTAGATAGCAAATCTGCTCTTTTAACTATTCAAACTGATTGTTTGAGGGGCTCAGACATAGATCTAGGGATTCTGATTCACAAGATCTTAGATGATGCCAAGGCAAGGGTAATTTGTAAAAGCAACCCTTCTCCACTCCCAACATGATGTGGTATAGTTAATAAGTAATCCTAGCAGAGTGTTTTTCAAACTTGCCTGCACTTTGGAATCAACTGGGGAGCTTTAAAAAACTACTGATGCCTGGGTCCCACCAACAGAGATTCTAAATGAATTGATTTGCGATGAGGTCTTGGAATCAGAATTTTACAAGTCCCTCAGCTAATTCTAATGTGCAATAAAGCTGAAGAACCACTGCCCTTTTAATTCAAAGACCCTATGGCTCTACTATTTGCTCTTTATTTGAAGTAGGGACTCAGGTTAAAATCTATTTTTATATGTTCAGTCTTCCTAAGGATTCCCAGTGGTCTTTGAAACCTGTCTTTCTTCCTAATTACTCTAGAGCTCTTGTCAAAATACTGACATTAGCCCCTGTTCTTTCTGAGAAGTATCTGCTATTAGATGATTTCTTGATTTGGGATGAGGAGCAACTTGTTTTCACTGGCCTCTCAGTTTCCTAACCACCTCCTAGCATACTGCTTGCATGGAAAGCTTACAGAATACCTGGTAATTGACTAATTTCTGGTCATGACCAAGATGAGATTTGTAATTAAATATGCTAATTAGCATATCTGTTAGAAGAAAATTAAAATTGCAGCTTACTTCCTTTACAAACCAATTCCAAACTTAAACTGAGAAAACAGTTCCTACTAGGAGGTCCACATACTTTTAGAAGTTATCTTCATACTCTGAGCTCCAGTGATCATTTTGGAATAATTCTAAAGTTCTTCATGATGGAAACTGCATTAATAAACTGGCGTTACATAATATATTGTTTCTCACAAATTTTCAAATATGGCTCCCCAGTACTACGATCTTATCAACATTGCAGAAAATAATGTATAAATAAATATCCTGAATAAAATATGAGTAAGCAAAATTCTGAAATATTCGATAGCACAATCCCAATTGAAAGCAAAAAATTTTTTTTAAATGAGAGTAAGAAATAAAGGGAAGGCAAAAACAAGAAGATGTGATAAAGAATTAAAGAATTAAAAAATTAAAAGTATAAAATCCATGGCAAATATAGGACAAAAACATTTAATAGAATGAAGTACACATTACTGGTATTTTAAAGAAATCAAAAATGAAGGAAAACAGGAACAAAGACTATAATGCTCCTCTTGAAAAAATGCTAGCAACATTCCCATTATTTCCATTAAAATCAAGAGCAAGGAGAGGAAGACAGCAGATTAGAAGCCTACATTGTTTGTCCCTCCACTAGACACACCAAATTTTAGCAACTGTCACAAGAACCAAAATTCGGGTGAGCAATAATAAATAATGGCACCTGGTTTTAACTTTTTTATCATAAAAGAGGCATTGAAGAAGGCAGAAATGACAGTCTCAAATCACCAATGCCATCCCTCCCCCATCCCCTGGAAGCAGCTGTGTGGCACGGATACAGAATCTGTGCACATTGGGAGAGCACAGTGACTGGGAAACTTTTTACATTGCACTCAGTGCTGCCCTGTCATAGTAGAGAATAAAGCCATGCTGGTTGCAGCCAGTGCCTACCATGGAGGGAGCATTTGGACTAACCCTAGCCAGAGGAGAGTCATCCATCCCAGCAGTTAGAAGTTGAATTTCTCACAAGCATCACCACTATAAGCTGAAGTGCTCTGGGTTTCTAAGTAAACATGAAAGGCAGTCAAGGACACAAGGACTGAAATTTCCAGGCAATTCCTAATGTAAGGCTGGGCTTAGAGCTGGTGGACTAGGGAGGCATGTAACCCAGGGAGGCATCTGCCAGGGTAGCTAATGAAGTGCTGATGCCCTCCCTCCCCCATGCCCAGGCAGTGCAGCTCATAGGAACAAAAGTGACTCCTCCCTTCAGCTTAAAGAGAGGAGGGTGAAGAGTGAGAGGATTTTGTCTTGCATCTTGGATAGCAGTTCAGCCTCAGAATAATAGGGCACCAGGAAGAGTCGTCAGGCCCCCATTCCAGGTTCTAGCTCCTGGCAACATTTCTAGACATACCTTTGGCCAAAAGGGAACCTGCTGTTTTGAAGAAAAGGACCCCAGTCCTAGAAGAATTCATCAACCGCTGTCTAAAGAGCTCTTGGGCCCTGAATAACCAGAAGCAATACCCAGGGAGTATGCCCTGGGCCTTGGGCTCTGAAACATGCTGGCTTCAGGTGCAACCCAGCACATTCCCAGCTGTGGTGGCAATGGTGAAAGACTCCTGTTTGAGAAAAGCAGAAGGAAGAGTAAAGGGATCTTTTTCTTGCATTCTAGGTACCAGCTCAGCCACAGTGGGGTAGAGCAACAATCAGGATCTTGGGGTCCTCAAGCCTAGGACTAGGTAGGTTATTGAACAGCATTTCTGGATCCACCCAGGGACAAAGGGGAGCCCACTGCCCTGAAGGGTTAGTACCAGGTTTGGCAGCATTAACCCACAAGCTGAAGGAAGAGTACTTGGGCTTTCAGTACATTGGTATGGCCTGGTAGAATCCCCATGGTCCAGTGGTGGTGGTGGTGGCCACAGATAGAGGCCTCTCTGCCTGTGGAAAGGGGAAGAAAGAGTGGGAAGCACTTTTGATTGTGGTTTGAGTGTCAGCTTAGACGTAATAGAATAGAATATCAGGTAAATTGCCAAGGTTTTTGACTCCAATCTCTGGCTCCTGGACAGCATCTGTAGACAAACCTTGAGCCTAGGAGAGATCGCTATCATTTAGGGAAGAGCCTTGGGCAAGGCCCAGAGCTGTTCTGGCTTCAGGTGTGACCCAGTGTAGTCTTGCTGGTGGTGCCCACAGGAGTGCTTGCACCACCACACCCCCAAGTTCTAGGTAGCTCAGCACAAAGAAAGAGAAACTAGGTTTGTTTGCAAGAAAGTAAAGGAAAAGAACAAGCATCTCTGCCTGGTAATCCAGAGAATTCTTCCATATCCTATCCAAGACCACCAAGGCAGTGCCTCTGTGAGACTGCAAAAAACACAGCCTTATTGGGCTTGTGGCCCAAATCTCTTCAAATATCTGGAAAGCCTTCCAAAGAAGGACAGGCACAAACAAGCCTAGAAGGTGGAGACGAAAATGTAGACTTAACTATTCAATACCCATAGACCAATGAACATCTAAAAGTATCAACACCATCCAGGAAAACAAAACCTTACCAAATGAACCAAATAAGGCACGAGGCACAAACCCTGGAGAAACAGAAACCTCAAAATACTTTGAGGAAAATTCTTTGAGGAACTCAAAAAACTTCAAGATAATGTAGAAAAGGAATTCAGAATTATAGCAAATAAACTTAACAAAGAGGCTGAAATAATTAAAAAGAATCAAGGAGAAATTCTAGAGTTGAAAAATGCAATTGACATGCTGAAAAATGCATCAGAGTCTCACATAGCAAAATAGATTAGCCAGAAGAAAGAATTAGTGAGCTTGAAGATAGGCTATTTGGAAATACACAGTCAGAGGAGAAAAAAGAAAAAAGAAAAAAAAAAACAATAAAGTACACCTACAAGATCTAGAAAATAGCCTCAAAATGACAAATCTAAGAGTTACTGGCCCTTTAAAGAAGAAGCAGAGAAAGAGATAGGGATAGAAAGTTTATTCAACAGAATAATATCAAGGAATTTCCCAAACCTAGAGAAAGATATCAACATTCAAGCACAAGAAAGTTATAGAACACTAAGCAGATTTAACCCAAAGAAGACAACCTCAAGGCATTTAATAATGAAACTCCTGAAGGTTAAGGATAAAGAAAGGATCCTAAAAGCAGCAAGAGAAAAGAAACAATTACAATACAATGGAGCTCCAATACATCTGGCAGCAGACTTTTCAGCAGAAAACTTGCAGGCCAAGAGAGTGACATGACATATTTAAAGTGCTGAAGGAAAAACACTTTTACTCTAGAATAGTATATCAGGTGAAAATATCTTTTAAGCATGAAGGAAAAATAAAAACCTTCCAAGACAACAAAAGCTGAGGGATTTTATCAACACCAGACCTGCCCTAAAAAAATGCTAAAGGAGGTTTTACAATCTGAAATAAAAGGAGGTTAATAATCAAGAAGAAGTCATCTGAAGGCACAAAACTCACAGGTAACAGCAGTAAGCATAGAGAAAAACACAAAATAATATAACACTGTAATTGTAGTGTGTACTCTTAAGTAGAAAGACTATATAATCAATTGAAAATAACTACAGCAACTTTTCTATACATAGACAGTATACTAAGTCAAAGACTAACAACAAAAAATTAAAAAGCAAAGGAACAAAGTTAAGGTATAGAGTTTTTATTAATTTTCTTTTTGTATGTTTGTTTGTTTACTCAATAAGTGTTAAGTTGCTATTAGTTTAAAATAATGAGTTACAGGCTAGTACTTGCAAACCTCATGGCAACCTCAAATTGAAAAACATACAACAGACACACCAAAAAGTGAAAAGCAAAAAATTAAAGCATACCATGAAAGAAAATCACCTTCCATTAGAGTGAATCAGCAACCAACAGAATGGGAAAAAATTTTTGCAATCTACCCATCTGACAAAGGGCTAATATCCAGAATCTACAAAGAACTAAAACAGATTTACAAGAACAAAACAAACAAGTCCATTCAAAAGTGGGTGAAGGATATGAAGAGACACTTTACAAAAGAAGACATATATGAGGCCAACAAACATATGAAAAAATGCTCATCATCACTGGTCATTAGAGAAACGCAAATCAAAACTACATTGAGACACCATCTCATGCCAGTTAGAATGGTGATCATTAAAAAATCTGGAGACAACAGATGCTGGAGAGGATGTGGAGAAATAGAAACACTTTTACACTGTTGGTGGGAGTGTAAATTAGTTCGACCATTGTGGAAGACAGTGTGGCGATTCCTTAAGGACATAGAAATAGAAATTCCATTTGACCCAGCAATCCCATTACTGGGTATATATCCAAAAGATTATAAATTGTTCTGTTATAAGGACACATGCACACAAATGTTCATTGTGGCACTGTTTACAATAGCAAAGACTTGGAACCAACCCAAATGCCCATCAGAGATAGACTGGATAAAGAAAATGTGGCACATATACACCACGGAATACTATGCAGCCATAAAAAACAATGAGTTTGTGTTCTTTGTAGGGACATGGATGAACCTGGAAACCATCATTCTCAGCAAACTGATATGAGAACAGAAAATCAAACACCACATGTTCTCACTCATAGGTGGATGTTGAACAATGAGAACACATGGACACAGGGATGGGAGCACCACACACTGGGGTCTGTAGGGGGGAAATAGGGGAGGGACAGCAGGGGGTGGGGAGTTGGGGAGAGATAACATGGGGAGAAATGCCAGATATAGGTGATGGGCAGGAAGGCAGCAAACCATACTGCCGTGTATATACCTAAGCAACAATCTTACATGTTCTTCACATGTACCCCAAAACCTAAAATGCAATAAAAAAAAGAGAGAAACATGCTTTTAAAAAATGATTAAACACATTTTTCTTTTAAAAAAAAATCACCTTCACTGAAGAGAAGACAAGAAGAAAGGAAAACATAGAAGACATCAAAACAAGAAAACAATAAAAGGGAGACGTGATCTCTATTTATCTAATAACATTAATTGTAAATGCACTAAACTCTCTAATCAAAAGGGAGTGGATAAACAGATTTTGTAAAAGACCCAATGATCTGTTGCTTACGAGAAATATAATTCTTCTATAAAGATACACACAGTCTAAAAATAAAAGAATAGAAAAAGATTTCATGCCAATGGAAACCAGAAAAGAGTAAGAGTAACTATACTTATATCAGACAAAATAGATTGCAAGACAAAAACTGTAAGAAGAGACAAATAAGGTTTTTATATAATGATAAAAGGGTCAATTCAGCAAGAAGATATATTGGTTATAAATATTTATACACTGAACACTGGAACACCTAGATTTATAAAGCAAATATTCTTAGAGCTAAAGAGAGATAGACTTCAATACAATAATAATGGGAGACTTGAACATCCCATTTTAAGCATTGGATAGATCTCCCAGACAGAAAATCAACAAATAAACATCAAATTTATCTATACTATGAAACAAATGCTCCTAATAGGTATTTACAGAACATTTCATCCAACAGGTGAATAATATACATTATTTTCTTCAAATGGAAATGAAAATGATCTCAAATGACCTCAAATAGGTCATTTCAAAGATAGACTATATGTTAGGTCACAAAACAAGTCTTAAACATTCAAAATATTGAAATACTATCAGGCATCTTCTGTGACCACCATGGAATAAAACTAGAAATCAATAAGAAGAAGAATTTTGGAAACTATATAAATTCATGGATAATAGACAATATGCTTCTGAATGACAAGTGGGTCACTGAAGAAATTAAGAAGAAAATTTAAAAATTTCTTGAAACAAATTATAATGGAAACATAGCATACCAAAATATATGGAATACATTAAAAGCAGTACTAAGAGGGAAAATTATAGCTATAAGTACCTACATCAAAGAAAGAAAACCTTCAAATAACCAAACCAATGAAGCATCTTAAGGAACTAGAAAAGCATGAGCAAACTGAACCCAAAATGAAATGAAGATCTCAATTAGTGGCTACCTATAAGAAACTATATGCCAATAAATTGGAAAATCTAGAAGAAATGCATACATTCCTAGATATATACAACCTGCCAAAATTAAGCCATGAAAAAATCCAAAATCTGAACAGACCAATAACAAGTAGCAAGAATGAAGCCATCATAAAATGTCTCCCAGTGAAGAAAAGTCCAGACCCAATGGTTTCACTGCTGAATTCTGCCAAATATTTCAGGAGGAAATAATATCAATTCTTCTCACACTATTCTGAAACATAGTGGAGAAGGGAATAGTTCTAAACTAATTCTATGAGGCCAGTATTACTGTGATACCAAAACCAGACAAAGTCACATCAAAAAGTCAATAACAGGCAAATATCTCAACAAGCTACTAGCAACCAAATTTCACAATACATTAAAAAATTACTCATCATAAGCAGCTGGGATTTATCCCAGGAATGCAAGTATGTTTCAACATATGCAAATCATCAATGTGATATATCATATCAACAGAATGAAGGACATAACCATATGATCATTTCAATTGATGCTGAAGAAAAAAATCTGATAAAAGTGAATATCCCTTCATGATTAAAAAAAACGATTATAGAAAAAGCATACCTCAATATAATAAAAACTATAAATGACATACTCACATCTAGTATCATAGTGAATTACAAAAACTGAAATCCTTTCCTCTAAGATCTGCAACACAAGGATTCTCACTGTTAGCACTGTTATTCAACATAGTACTAGCAGTCCTAGCTACATCAGTCAGATAGGAGAAAGAAATAAGGAGCATCAAAACTGAAAAAGAAGCAGCCAAATTGTTCTTGTTTACAAATGAAACAATATTATATTTGCTAAAACCTAAAAATTCCATCCAAAAAATCTACTAGAACTGATAAATTTAATAAAGTCACAGTATACAAAATCAACATGTAAAAATTGGTAGCATTTCTATATGCCAACAGTGAACAATCTGAAAAACAAATTTAAAAAGTAATCCCATTTATAATAGCCTTAAATAAAATTGAATACCCAGGAATTAACCAAAGAAATGAATGATATCTACAATGAAAACTCTAAAACACTGATGAAAGAAGTTAAGGAGAACACCAAAAAATGGAGAGAGATTCTATGTTCATGGGTTGGAAGAATGAATATTATTAAAATATCCATACTATTCAAAACAACCTACAGATGCAATGCAATCTCTATCAAAATACTAATAATGTTCTACACAAAAATAGAAAAAAGCATACTAAAATTCATATGTAATCACACACACACACACACACACACACACACACACACACACACAGAATTACCAAACCTATCCTGAGCAAACAGAACAAAACTGGAGAAATCACATTACCTGACTTTAAATTATACTACAGAGCTATAGTAACCCAAATGGCATGGTACTGGCATAAAAACAGGCATGTAGACCAAAGGAACAGAACAGAGGACCCAGAAAGTAATCCATAAACTTAAAGTGAATTCATTTTCAACAAACATGTGAAGAACATACTTTGGGAAAATGGCAGTCTGTTTAATAAATGGTTCAGGTAAAACTGGATATCCATATGCAGAAGAATGAAGCTAGACCTCTATCTCTCACCTTAACCAAAAATAATATCCAAATTGATTAAAGACTGAAATCTAAGACAAGAAACTATGCAACTACTACAGGAAAACATTGAGAAACCTTTCCAGGACACTGGTGTGGGCAAAAATTTCTTGAGCAATACTGGACAAGTACAAGCAACTGAAGCAAAAATGGACAAATGGGATCACATCAAGTTAAAAAGCTTCTGCCCTGCAAAAGAAACAGTCAACAAAGTGAAAACACAATCTACAGAATATGAGAAAATATTTTCAAACTACCTACCTGACAAAGGATTAATAACCAGACTATATAAGGAGCTCAAACAACTCTATAGGAAAAAATCTAATAATGCAATTAAAATGGGCAAAGGACTTGAACAGACATTTTTTCAGAAGAAGACATACAAATGGCAAACAGGCATACGAAAAGATGCTTAACATCACTGATCATCAGAGGAATATAAATCAAAACTACAATGAGATACCATCTCATGCCAATTAAAAATGGCTTTTATCTAAAAGTCAGACAATAACAAATGCTGGAGAGGATGTGGAAAAAGGGAACTCTCGTACACTGTTGGTGGAAATGTAAATTAGTACAACCTCTGTGGAAAACAGTTTGGAGGTTCTACAACAAACTAAAAATACAACTACCATAGGATCCAGCAATTCCACTGCTGGGTATATACCCCAAAGAAAGAAAATGAGTATATTGAAGAGATAACTGAACTCCTGTGTTTGTTGCAGCACTGTTCAAAATAGTCAAGATTTGAAAGCAACCTGTGTCCATCAACAAATAAATGGATAAAGAAAATGTGGTACTTATACACAATGAAGTACTATGCAGCCATAAAAAAAGAATAAGAGCCTATTAATTGCAACAACAGGAGTGGAACTGGAGGTCGTTATGTTAAGTAAAATAAGCCAGGCACAGAAAGACAAATATCCTATGTTCTCAGTTATCTGTGGGATCTAAAAATCAAAACAATTGAACTCATGGAAATAGAGAATAGAAGGATGGTTACCAGAGGCTTGGAAGGGTTGTGGGGTGTGGCAGGAGGAGGTGGGGATTGTTAATGAATACAAAAAAAAAAAAAAAATATATATATATATATATATGTAAATGTATAAGGCCTAGTATTTGATAGCACAAAAGGGGGCCTATAGTTCATAATAATTTAATTTTAAAATTATTATAAGTACAATTGGATTGTTTCTAACACAGGGATAAAATGAGGATGGATTCCCAATTCTCCATTATATGATTATCATGCATTGCATGCCTGTACCAAAATATCTCATGTACCTTATAAATATAAACACCTACTGTATACCCACAAAAATTAAACATAAATTAAACAAATCAAGACCAAGGAAATATATTTAATAGTTTATATTTATGTCAATGGTTTTAGAAGTTCTGGCCAATATAATGAGATGAAACAAAAACAAGAAGTCTACATATCAGAAAGTAGATTTTAAGGCCAGGCGCAGTGGCACACACCTGTAATCCCAGCACTTTGGGAGGCCAAGGTAGGCGGATCACTTCAGGCCAGGAGTTCAAGACCAGCCTGGCCAACATGGTGAAACCCTCTATCTCTACCAAAAATACAAAGATGATCTGGGTGTGGTGGCACATACCTGTAATCCCAGCTACTTGGGAGGCTGAGGCAGGAGAATTTCTTGAACCCAGGAGGCAGAGGATACAGTGAGCTGAGATTGCACCATTGCACTCCAGCCTGGGCAACAGAGCAAGACTCTGTCTAAAACAGTAAAAATAAATAAAGTAGATTTTTCAAATAATGATATTTCACAAATGATATAAATTTTTATTTAAAAAACCTGAGATAAAATTTTGTGTCTCATGATTTGATTAATACAATATATAAATTACAAAAATAATATGCTCACTGGCTATCAGTTCTATCCAAATAAATAAAAGAAAAAAATCAATTTTCTATAATAGTTTGTAAAATACCAAAAGTAATTTTAACAAGAAATGTGAAGTACCATTTTATCTAATGGTTTTATAGCTAAGAGATTGGGTTTCTATCTTACCTATTTCTTTCCCTCGAATCACATGAATTTGTCCTTTTTCTCAAGATGTTGCCAAAAACAAAAGAAATAATCCAAGAACCTGGCATTAAACAAGGTGAGTTAGAATAATTTGATCCAAACACAAAGGTTCAGCTTAAAAGCAAAAATGAGTCCCAGCTTATGGTAACTTCATAGACTGACAGTGTCTCACTTTGAACCATCCCTAGCTGCTCTCCTCCAGCCACTACAATGTAATGACTTATAAGTCAGCATCCATAACCCAAAGTGAAGCTAAGTAAAATAACTGGTTTTCTGGTGGTATAGTTAGATTTAAACTCATAATCCCCAATTCTAGTGACTCCACAAGTATCTTAGAGTCCCATGTAGTGAATGGGGCCGTGCATAAATGTTTCTGTTCTCAGCTCTTTTTAGGCTCACAATAAGACTGTACTTTTTCAATCCATTTGAAGTTAGGTGAGGGTATATGACTCTCTGGCCAATGAAATATGAACAGAAGTAGCAATGTGTCAACCTGGGTGAAAGATACAAGAGCCAGTGCACTATGTACCACATGCCACAGAGTTACATAAGCATATGCCAAGGAACCTCCATTGGCTTGGGTCCCTGAGTAATTGTAGTGGATAAAGCCCTTCAGCCAACCCATGGTGCAAAAGAAATGAATATCCATTATGCTAATAAAAAATAGGTTATAATTATGCCACTGAAATTAAGGGATTTTTTGTTACATAGCCTTTGTACCTTAAGCAGACCAGAGAAAGTAAATTTGGAGGTTTGTACAGGACTAAAAGAGCCACTGGCCATTCATTAGCCAGTCTACACATATAATAAGATTTCTACCCAATTGCTATTAAGGAAGAAGTGTGTTGGTGAGCTACTTAGTTGGATTTAAGCAGGAGGGAAAAATCTAATTCT
This sequence comes from Cacajao melanocephalus, assembly GCA_963573385.1. Taxonomy (NCBI): domain Eukaryota; kingdom Metazoa; phylum Chordata; class Mammalia; order Primates; family Pitheciidae; genus Cacajao; species Cacajao melanocephalus. The sequence goes on along the minus strand of CAUYLG010008489.1, from coordinate 51,244 downwards.
GGCTGTTGTATTGCCACATTGTCATCAAAGTCAAATGGCATGTGAAATATTAATATTAAAATATTAATGAGCTGAGGGCTGTAGAATAATAATTCGTTTCTCACTTTATTTATTTATTTATTTATTTATTGCTAAGATATTGCCCCTATATGTCTTTGTACTCAAGAGTCTGACTACTCTTGAAAAGGTGTGGTCATTCTGCCCTCCTTGGAGTAACTGGGTAAGATGCTTGTCTGACATTGCAAATGGGAAGAAGTTGGAAGAGACAGGAGAAAAAGGAAGAAGAGAAGCAAAGGCATAAGAAAAATGTGCTTAAGCTGTAGACTCTTATGTTTTTCTAGAAGAAAAAGAATGATTTTAATATAATAAAAAAAGAAAAAATAGGGACAACATGAGAGGCAACAAATTGAATAAATTAAAAAGGGAGAAAATACAAGTGTTTTAAAAAAAAGCATTAGGAAGGAAAATAAAAGCTAAATAAGAGCAAAAATTAAAGAGATTGTTGAATGCCTGCATGATTTTCAAAGTTTTTTTTTCTAATTAGATGTACATGGCTGATATTACTATTCATAAATAACCAGATCACCTTCAGCAGTACAAACTGCATTTTCAGCTGACTAGTTTATAATAAATAAATATTCACCAAAGTGCATACTTCTTGAGATTGGGTCATTTAGAAACTTCCATTCCATTAAAAGTAAGTTTTATTTCCCTGACAAAGGCCACTAGCCGAAACGTCAATTGCCTGTCCTAATGGATGACACCTGTAAGTAAAACAAACATATTTTTAATGAAATAGATGGTTAAAGTGACCCTATCTCAAGATAGCATGCACTTTGGTGAATATTTATTGCTGAATTAAAGAGATCCTAATATGAAAAGACAGTAGTTCCTCTTAATTACCTTTCTTTGCTATATTAAAGGAGAATTTTTTTAAATATCCGAATTACCTTCAGAATTAACACAGCACACACAACAAACACTACAGACAATTTGAAATAAATCTGCCAGTTCAGATTATAAATATTAATATCATAATGATGCCAGAATTAATTATATGTCTTTTCAACAAAAAATTCTTATACCATTTTATTACTGATATCTCTATCTGTATCTACATTTAGTTGACTTGACACATATTTTCTACCACATTTTGTTGGTTTGAAATATATTTTCAAACAATAAAAAGCAAAATCCAAGGCCATTGCTAATGTGAAACTGGAATGTCAAGCTGTCTTTTTCAAGTTAAAAATAAATTCAGTGACATGGTGTATTTTTAACTCTTAACTGGAAGAAAAAAACCTTACACTTATACATAATGAAGCTGTGTAGAAGGTTTCAACTAATGACAGATAAAGAAATGACATAAAACATGGTAGTTCTTTTAAATTGGTAGAAATCATACAAAATCTGCCAAGGTGGGAGGGAAACATGCTAGAAGTTTTCTAATAAGATTTTTTTTTTTGGTGTGTTGAAGTAGATTTACAAAATCTGGTATTTTCAAATTATAAGAGATCCTTTGAAATCATAGTCGATACCTTTTATTTTTAAGATTAACAAATTAAATCCCAGTTTCTAAAAGTTCAAAAGGCTTGGAAAGATGAATACCCCCGGATATCTGTAGGATTGGAACAAAGCCTTGATTCTTTGTGGAGAAAAATATAAGGTATTCCCTTCAAGTTCTAGGCTACTGTGTGTGAATCACAACCATTGTCCTCAAAATTCCTGCTTCATGTTCTACAATACATTATAGAAAGACACTTCCTGTCTGACCTATATACAAATCACCTATTACTACATTAAAAGATCACGCTGAAATTCAATGTCCTTAAATAACAATAATTATTTATTATTTTCGGGAATTAAAGAGTAGCTCAGCTGAGGAATCTCAGCTCAGAGTATCTCATAAGGTTCAGTCAGTTGTTGGCTTGAACTGCAATCAACTGAAGGCTTGAGCTAAATGATCTACTTCCCAAATCTACTTTGCTCACAAGACTGGTAGGTTGCTGCTAGCTATTTCCAGAATCTCAGTTCCTCTCCACATAGGCCTGTAAACAGGGCAGCTAGCTTCACACAGAATGAAAAAGAGACCAAGCCTAAGGCTTCAGTGCCTTTTATAACCTTTTATAACCTCGGAAGACATACTGTCACTTCCATGATACTCTATTGGTCACACAGGATCAGTCCTAATTAAATCTGAGAGGAGGCTGCATAAGGGCATGAAGACCAAGTGGCAGTTATTACTGAAAGAAAACTTGCAGGCTATCACAGTCTGCCCCATAGTCTCCAATGATTCATAAAGTCCAAATATAGATGAGGTTTTTGGCTGTGGTTCCTCTACTCTTTGAGTAGAATACCTTTCAGTCTCAAGACTTGTGAATGAAAGAAACAAGATATCTGCATGTATGTGTGTGCACACACACACACACCACACAACAAAGGAAGAAACATAAGGTAACTGCTGTAGATAAAACTTTAAAAAAAGAAAACAGAAGGCTCATAGGAATCACTGTTTTATAGAAATTCTAAAATCCAGCCACATGTGTTGGCAGTTTCTTAATTAGGACAGGGCCCTATTCTCTGGAAATGATTCTTCAAAACTCTTGGCTCTGTCCTCTGGCCTTTGTTCTATCCTCTGAGTCATCCTTTCTTTTCCGTTATAAACGGCCAGTGTTTGCAGCTGAATAATGTTCTCAGCCTCTTTCCTAATTATAGCAAGTTAGAGATCCGAGGGCCTCGTTTTCATTTTGTATTCCCTGTCCCTTTGAATTTGAGGTGACAGTGTTTACCCCAATATAATTCTTTTAAAAAAACTATGGGCTTCCTATAAAGCTTTATATTGGCTTCAGTCCAGTAGACAAAATCTATATCCACAAATGAGCCCTTCTCTAGCTTGAGTTTCTTGGAAAGCTGCTATGGGCTAACACTCTTAATAAAATTAGTGACGCCCTATTATTTAATGAAAAGATCTGTGAAGCATACCCTTCAGAGTCTTAAAGGAACTATTTTTTTTTTCATTTGAGGAATCACTTACATCTTCCTTATTTAATAAAGAGTTGTTCAGCCATATTCTCACTTTCATCTTTAAACTAGCAGTTCTCAAAGTATGGTGTAAGGACCCTTGATGAACCTCAAGACATTTTCAGAGAGTCCACAAAGTCAAAACTATTTTTGTAATAATATTTTGTGACAAATAAGTTGTCTTTTTCAATCTCACTCTCCCATGCAGTGGAATTTTCGAGAGGCTACATGAACTATAATATCTTCATCCATCTTCCAACAAATTGGGTTTAAGGAAATTTGAAAATTTACAAAATGTAAACACTAATGATACTATTCTCACTAATTTTTTTGTTTCAAAAATATGATTATTTTTAATAAAATACAGTAGTTTGTTAACATGTGATATGCTGTTTTTGTTTCTAATGAATTAATGTTTATTTTTAAATTCTTCAATTTTAATTTCTGAGATCAGTAAATACAACACACATACAAAAAAAATCTCAAGGTCCTTAGTCATTACAGTGTAACTGAGATCAAAAAGTTTGAAAAGTACCACTTTAGATCAAGTTTTGTTTTGCTTACAAAAGAGTATGTTTATTCAACATATAGATTGTGTTAGCTATTATTATAGACTCTGCAAACAATAAAACAACAGCAATAAAAAATAATCAAAATAAAACAAAGTAACACCTGTACTACAACGAATCTCATCAGAGCAAACAGTGTCTGATTTACAAATTAGTAGTACTCTAAAAGGCTTTTTATAAGCCAGGCGCAGTGGCTCACATCTGTAATCCCAGCACTTTGGGAGGCTGAGGCAGGTGGATCACGTGAGGTCAGGAGTTCAAAACCAGACTGGCCAATACGGTGAAACTCTGTCTCTACTAAAAAAAATGCAAAAATTAACTGGGTGTGAAAAGCACCTGTAGTCCCAACTACTCAGGAGGCTGAGGCAGGAAAATCACAGTAATCGGGTAGGTTGAGGTTACAGTGAGCAGAGATCATGCTACTGCACTCGAGCCTGGGTGACAAAGTGAGACCCTGTCTCAAAAAAAGAAACAATATAAAGAAAAAAAAAGCTTTATGTAATATAATGCCCAGCATTCAAAATTAAGTTTTCTATAGATAAAATGTATACACCACAAAGACCCAATGACAAATCTTTCACATTAAACTTATACACAATCAACAGGAACCAACTGATTTTCTCTTCTTTTGACTGAGGAAAATAGGTACAAGCAAGATCTCACTTGCATACATTAAATATGTGTAGATACCCATGAACATCCCTAAGCCCAGTGAACAAATCAGATTTAAAGGAAAGAGCAGGTGCAATACAAACGTATTTGTCATATCTATGCTGTAGGAAACATTTTCCTAGGATAGTTGAACTCAGAGTTAGAGACATCTTAATATCTGAATCAGAACAATTCAGAGTTTAGTCATTTTCAACCAAGCCAAAAGCCAACAACAATAAAAAAAAATGCTGCTATTAATGTGGTATCATATGCTATTTTAAAGTAACCTTGAAAGAAATACTTCTTTTTGTCGGAGTTTAAAGTTTAAGATCAGATATTAAATGAAGTTGATTCTTAGTAAGATTTCAATACTGTTATGTGAAACATTGAGTATCTTACCTTTCAGATCATTTTGTGCATTCAGGAAATGTCTGTCATTTCACTTTAGTTCCATGTTCAATCATTTAGAACAAAACACAACACAACAAAAATCTCAATCCATTCTGCCAGCTCAACAAAAGGCTTTGTGTGGGTGTGTGTTAGAAAGTAATTATGAGGTTTTTATTTCACTAATTATTCTGCAGCCTTTGAAATGTCACTGTAGGTCAAAGTAGCAGCCAATGTTTTGAACCAGATCTGAATTAAAATAAGGAGGCCACTGCAGGAATAACAAGAAAAGGAATCAACAGTAAAGTAATTTGACGTTATGAGTGATGGAAAATGGGACTCAAGGTCACAGGAATTAAAGTTTCCATCCAGGAAACCTCAAAAATCCCAGTCATGCAGAATTTATTTATCAGATTTGACATGATTGACTATGCCTTATATCCACATTGCAAAAATGTTCTAAAGAAGTATAAGTTGAGACATAAGCAATGAGATTATTCTAAAATATTTTTTTAATTATAAAATCACTTAGGGCTTTTTCTTCAAAGTAGACATTATGGGAGATTATAAACTTATTCAAAACATTGTATAACTGTTCCAAACATTTTTATTAAATCTAAATAATTCTTGAGTTGATTTTACAAATTAAGGATAGATTTTATTATCTAATAATATTTAACTTCTATAAATATTAAAATGTGACTTTCCTAACTTCAACAGAAAGTAAGCATATCTTTGAGAAGAGAACATGAGTAAGGCAGGCAAATTGATTGATTGCCCCTTATAATAATGAATATGCATGAATAAGCTTTATATATTTATAATTTAATAAATTATCACAGAAGGTTAGTAGACTTAGGTGTAGCACTGATTTCCCTGACCCCAAACCTCAAGATCAGCTAAGTTTACACAATGAAAGCAAACCAGATTGGAGTAAAGTGATTCCATTCATTTCAGTCATGCTCATGACAGATACCCAGTGTCATGACCAAATTGATCACACAGCGGTATCCATCAATCTTTGCAACACTGGAATTGAGCAGATTAGTTATGCTGTGGCCTGTTCACTTCACCTTCTATAGATACAGCTCAATCTGAGAGTAGAAAGAAAAGTAAGTTAATTAAGGATAGAGGGTTCCCGCTGATGGTTTATGACAATCACCTCACTTCCCTTCTTCCCAAATTTTTATGTCTGATGGGCCATAAAATGTGTTCTAGCCTCTTGCTTCTTCGTGTGTATTTTCCAGATCTGTAGCCTTGGCATCATCTCAAGCCCCTTCCCAGACTAACTCATTCAGATTCTATATTTAACAAGGCCTCCTTCTACACCCATGATTTCTATGTATGCTAAATTTGAGAAGCGTTGGTCTAGTCCATAGCTACTTTGGGGAGTGACAGAGTTCTCAAAATTAAGCAAGAGCATTGTTTAGGAAAAAAATCTGAGATACTCTGTATAGCTTGAGATCAGAAGACCAAATGAGATCTTCAGAAAAATTCTCTCCAAAACGTACTTAAAAGATTATCTTCACTAGAATCTGAGCTGTATCTGGAACAAAAATAATCTCTGAAGATTACATTGGATTGCCTGATTCCCGACACTCTAGCCCAGCACTTTCTAACAGAAATATAACGTAAACCATGAACTGAGCCCACTTATAATTTTAAAGTTTCTATTAGCCACATTAAATGTAAAAATAAACAAGTAAATTAATTTTAACAATACATTTCAACCCAACATACTCAACATATCATTCAACAATGACATCAAAATAGTTTGCATTTTCTTTAGTTTATATTTTCTGTACTGTCTTCAAAATCTGATACATAGTTTATACTTAAGAGTCAAAATTTTAGATCAAGAGAAAAATTACATTATTGTCTTCATTTAATAATATCTGATATCTATTTAGCCTAGTAGAGTTTCAAGTCATAATGTGATTTCAAATTTCTATAAATTATTATATCCTGTCTTCACAGAGCCTTGAGACATAGGTGGTACTTTTTCTGTTTTACAGATGAGTAAACTGAACATTGGCAGGTATAATGACTGCCATCCAAGGTGTTCAATGTTAAGGGCAGGACTACACCCAGGTGCCACAGGGCCCTAAAACCCTGACTCTCAGAGCCTAGGCCAGCATTGCTGCACGTGCAATGGCAGGTGTTCACCAAGACTCTGAGTAAATGTCAAAGGAATAAATTCACTCTGTTACAATGCTTATCTTCCATGTTTAACAGTGTAAGCTACTTAGCTTAACTTTCTTAGAATGTTCCTTATTCTACTTCCGAGACCACAGGAAAGGCTAATCTTTTTATATTATAATATTTTTAATAATTGAAGATAATTATACCTGTTCCCCAATCTAATCCTTTTAAACATTTCTTTCCCGTTTTTGTCAATGACATTGTTAGCAGATTTTTCTTTTCCCCATATAGTGTTCAAACTAGAACACATACAAGCCAGAGATGTCATTTTCACTTTCTGAATTTCTCTGATTTGGTTCTTCCCATTCACTTCTCATTCACCACATAGCCCAACATACACACCCAGACACCTGGGGGGAAAGCCCATTTCACACTGCTAATAAAGACATAATCAACTTACAAAAGAAAGAGGGTTATTGGATTTACAGTTCCATGTGGCTAGAAAGGCCTCATCATCATGGTGGAAGATGAAAGGCAGGGAGGAACAAATCATATCTTATATGAATGGCAGCAGGCAAAGAGAGAGCTTGTGCAGAGAAACTCCTGTTTTTAAAACCATCCTATCTCCTGAGACCCATTCACTAAGACAAGAAGAGCATAGGAAAGACCTGCCCCCATGATTCAATCAACTCCCACCAGGCCCCTCCGACAACATGTGGGAATTATGGGAGCTACCAGATATCCAAACCATATCACCCTCTTTAAAATATTGTATTCTGTGCTCCAAATGCAAACTGGAACAGTGTATGGGGAACTAGTCAACATCCCTTTTAAAGCTTAACGACCACCGTGAAACACAGCACTATACATGTAATCTTAGATTGCCGTCTTTCTTGAGCAGAAGCCATGCATAGCATGCTGTATTCCATCTTCCATCCTTTCTATCTCAAAGACTCTCTCTTTACCCTGCTCTCTTGACCAATGTCCCTAAGGAAAACTCCTAAATATATCTTGGGAGATCTGACTTAGATTCTTTTGCTTCTGTTTCATTTTAAATCCTGAAAAAGTCCAAATTGGATCACTTAGGTAACCATAATGAGATCTCTAAATTTTCAAGAATTTATTCTCCTGTAACAGTACCTTAATTAGAAAAAAAGAAATGTCCTTCATTAAAAATAGACTGATGATGTGTCAATGTAGATTCATGGGTTGCAACAAATGTGCCACTCTGGTGCAGTATTTTGATGGTAGAGGTAGGGGTGTGCATATGTGGGGCAGGAGGTATATGGGAAATCTCCATACCTTCTGCTTTGCTGTGAACCTAAAAGTGCTCTAAAAATTAAAGACTATCTTCTGCTTAAAAGAGAAAAACTAAACTTAAAAAATTAAAAATAGGTTGATTTTATTTTCTGAATTCTTTGAAATAATCACCCAAAGTTGTAAAACAATTAACAAGATGCCAGGCTGGATGTGGTGGCTCATGCCTGTAATCCCAGAACTTTAGGAGGCCTGGGCAGGCAGATCACAAGTTCAGGAGATCAAGACCACCCTGGCTAACACAGTGAAACCCCATCTTACTAAAAATACAAAAAATTAGCAGGGCATGGTTGCACGCACCTGTACACCCAGCTACTTGGGAAGCTGAGGCAAGAGAATCTCTTGAACCTGGGAAGCAGAGGTTGTAGTGAGCCAAGATCACGCCACCATACTCTGGCCTGGGCGACAGAGCAAGACTCCGTCTCAAAAAAAAAAAAAAAAAAAAAAGAATTAACAAGATGCCAAATTTTTTTTTATAGGAATAGAAAAATTTTTAAATTTACTGGGAACTATAAAAGACCCCACAAAGGCAAAGCAATCTTGAGAAAGAAGAACAAACCTGGAGGAATCACACTTCCTGATTCCAAAATATATTACAACACTACAATTAATCAAAACAGGATGGTACAGGCATAAAAACAGACATACTAACCAATGGAAAAGCATAGAGAACCCTGAAATAAATCTACACACTTAAAAGTTAACTGATCTTTGACAAGGAAGGTAAAAATACACATGAGAATGAGGAAAAGACGGTCTCTTCAATAATTAGTGTTTGGAAAACTGGATATCTACATGCAAAAGAATGAAATTGGATCCTTACCTTACAGGATGCACAAGAAGCAACTCAAAATGGGTTAAAGACTTAAAGATAAGACCTGATGCTATAAAACTCCTAGAGAAATAACACAAGGAAAAATTGTCTTCATACTAACTTTGACAATGATTTCTTGGAGATGATAACAAAAGCACAGGCAACAAAAAACAAAAATAAAAATAAATAAGTGAGACTGCATCAAACTAAAAAATCTCTGCACCACAAGGGAAACAATTCACGAGTAAAAAGGCAACCTTGAAATGGGAAAAAATATTTACAAATCTAATAAAAGATTGATATCCAAAATACATGAGGAAACCAAACCCAATAGAGAAAAACAACCTGATTTAACAAAGGATAAAAGACCTGAATACACATTTCTCCCAAGAATATATACAAATGGCCAACAGACATATGAAATGGTGCTCAAAATGATTATTGGGGAAATGCAAATTAAATCACACCTCATGCATATCAAAACGACAAAAGATAAGTGCTGCCAAGGGTATGTAGAAAAGGGAACCCAGGTATACTGGTGGTGGGAATGTAAACTGGGACAGCCACTGTGGAAAACAGTGTGGAGGTTCAGGCACAAACATAATAATAAACATAAAATAAGGGGCATCACAATCCATATATACCCAGCAACCCAACAGAGATTGCTTTCAAAAGAACTTCACATTCTGAGAAAACAGGAGGGTGCAAACAACTAGAAAGAAGAAGGAACATAACTTGGAAAATAATTTGAAAGCCTTCCCCACAACCTATGTCATTATTAAGATACTGAAGGATGAAAAGGCCAGGTTTGAGGAAATGAAAGATAGATGATGTTCCAGATGGAATGATATCATGTGCAAAGCCTCACAGGAAGGAGAGAGAAAGGATTGTATGTCCTGACCCTCATTCCCAGAAGGAATTCCACATGCCTTAAAATAGGGTCTATGTGCTCATGAGACACTAACTCACCTTCATTATGAGAAATCATGGGTAATGACTTGTGAACCCCAACTACAATGGGGACTCCAGCTCACACATATAGGTTCTTCTGTGTTTTCCAAATCATATATTTTATGTCACATTAGATTTGTCTGGGCAAAGCAAGGCTCAGGAATGAGACTATTGCCAATTAAACAAACAAGGGAAATAATCTTCCAATGTACTATAATTTTTTCAAGTGAAATTGAATTTATGCATTGCAAGAAATACATCGGTTTGCTGCTTCTGACAGGGCTTCACTTGATTTAATTTAGGGCTTGGAGCATGTTAACATTCTAAAGACTTTAGAATGATAAACATAGACTGCTCTAATGAAAGTTTATGCTGAATCTCTTTCTCACCCTGTAATATTTTTTTACAGAGAAAAACAATAAATTTCAAATCTATTATTATTTAGCCATTTTGGATTTTCCAAGGACAGTAATAATAGGAAAGAGGCATAAATGGAACTGACAGCAACATGTAAGTTTGTTAAAGGATGGCAGAAACCTCAGAAAAATCCCCAGTAGAGCTGGGCTATAAAATTAGGTTTCTAAAAAGCAGACGGTTGCCTATCCTAAAATTCCAGCCATCCTCCATATTATTTTTCAAAGTGAACAATCCAAGGGCAATTCAACTTTATATGGCATTTTCAATGGGATTTTAAAATGCACTTCTTGAATAGAAAGATTTCTATATTATAAAGTCATTATTTGGCATTTCTTTTTCTCTCCCTCAGTATCCAGATTTATTCCTCTTTTCCCCAATTCCATGATTAGGCAGAATTTCTAAATTTTCTATCAAGGACACATAAACAGGATGTAGATTTCAGGCTTGTTTTGTCTATGGCTCTAAAAATGCAAAGAGCTTTGTTTTAATGTATTTGATTTTCTTTAAAGTCAACATTCCTTCTTGCATTTAAATGTGATGATGTAAATCAGAGCTGACATTATGAGTGCTGTCTGCAGTCTTTTCTTGGTCTCACGATTTATGCACCTCCTCCGTAGATTCCAGCACATTCTACATTGTTTACACTAATCACTATTGTACCAAATGAATAAACATTGTTATAGTTTGCATATAAAATAGTTCCTGCATAGAAGAGATTAAGGATGATTTATGATAACAGAGAAAAATCACAGAACTCCAGATTTTCAGATATGTCATATAATGGAGTTGTATGCTATATTCAGTTCTAAGTGGAAAAATGAACACCTCTTACATTGCACATAAAACACAGTACACACAACATCATTTTAAAGACCAAGAGTGTCTTTTGAAGTCCAACACAGTTTGTCCTCCAGCTCTGGAACTGAAGCCTCTTTTCTTTAATTAAACACCAAATGAATTTAGCTTGCATTCTGGGTCTGTGTTGCATGAAAAATGTGAACCTTTGAATATTAGACTTCAACTTAACACTGTGAGGTGCTCACACTTGGAAGACTTCTGGAAACAGCAGATTCTAGGTTCCCAGCTCACCTGTACTCTGAAGTGCATGCTGTCTCCACGGCTTCTGATTGCAGAGTAGAAGAGCAGTGGAATCCTCTGCCTGTAGTTAATTCACCTTTGCATTTTCTTTGCCCTCCCTTCCACTGGCCTCCTAGTTCCTCTTTTTTTCCTCTTTGCTCCCCTCTCTATCCCCATTCCCTCTCTCTTCTCTGCAGAAAGTGTAAAATTGAATGTTTATACAAAGATTATGTAATGCATTTCCATTGTGCTGCAGGGAGATGTGCTTTGTCAGGCCAATATTACTATGCAGCTCACAGATCCACAGACATTTTTTCAGCCAGAAGAGAATTAGAGATAACCCTGTGAAGTGGTTTCCAAATTACATTTTAGCAGTGGAATCTATGGTTTAAAGAAAATTCTGCATGAGATCACAATATATAAAACTGATGAAAGTGGAGCTCCTCTTTGAAACAAAGAAGTCAGGAGGGCACAGAGTTCCTCATCCTCATCCTCCCTCTTGCCTTCAGGAAATCTTGGTCTCCTCAAAACACAAGTTTAAATCCTTGATCATATGCTAGCCCCTATCTCAGGACATAAAGATCAAATATTTTATCCCAGGTAACATATCTTTTAAGTTACAAGGACACAACTGCAATCCAGCTTTTTGAATCTAAAACTATAGGTGTCCTTGCTCTTATTTGAATAAAATAAAATTCAGTGGTGAAGAAAACAGAATAACCTTGAGCGACGGGTAGAACAGTTATGTCACATCCACAAACATTTATTTAGCATCGACTCTGTTCTAGACAGTGCACAGGTGGTATACATATTAAAAAGATTTACTCCTACAAGATGCTTAGAGTCCAGTTGGTGAAAAGACGTGCAAGGCAAAACAAAACAAAAAGCAATAACCATGGAGTTTGAGAAAAAAATGCAGAAGGAACCTGCAACTTTTCCTATGGGGCCACAGAGTGCTTAGTAGAGGAGCTAGCATTTCAGTCATAGTGTGGAAGAATAGGAGCTAGCCAGAAAAGGAATGCTTTGGGGAAAGGATCCAGCATGTACGAAAGCATGGAGGCAGGAAAGGGCATGCATGGCACAGTCCCACAGCTGCAAGTAGCTTGATGAAGCATATCATGAGGGCAGAATAGGGGTCAGCAATGGAGTTGGAGAGGTGCAAAGGGCCAAAAGGCTATTTATCTCATGAGAAACTAGGAAGAAGTTTAGAATTTGAGGAGGAGGCAAATTAAAACTGTGACAGTGAGGGTTACAATGAAACACTAGAGTCAACAGAAGTTACTTATCCACTGGGCCTGATGAATGAGGGCAAGAGACAAGGTGGGGCCAGCTTTCTAGCTAGAGCAGTCAGGTAGATGTTTGTCAATCGCTGGGCTGAGAACATAGAAGGAGGATCAAACCTGGAGCTCTAAGAAAAGGGCGACTGTTTTGGTTTTGAGTATACTTACAGAAGATTTGGGGTCCCCATAAAAAAGTCTCATGCTTTTAAAATAAAATGCTAGGGAACACTGAGCCAAACGTTTTTAAAGGGAGAGTGGAAGAAGAAGAGGATGTCATTTTGCGTATGGGACCTAAAGCTGTGAATAATATCTTCCTGAGAGGGCCACATGGGTTAAAAAGACAAGAGAGCACGGAAGGAAGCCCTCAAGGACTCCAACATCTAAGTGATAAAGTATAAAACAAACTTTCCAAAAAGAAGACTGACAACAGCCACCAGAGGTATAAGTGAGTGGCACAAGAGAGAAAGAGGATTGTCATGGAAACCAAGTGAGGAAAGGATCTCAAGAGACAGGGGAGTGGCTAACTGGGTCAAACTCTACAGAGAAGCCATGTAAGGCGAGAATTGAACATCACTGACTCTGGCCACAAAGAGGTTGTTTGTGGTCTTTGCTGGGCAGTTTAGTGGAGCTACAGAGACAGAGGTCGAAGCCTACTTCTAACTGAAAAAAAAAATGCAAAGAAAGAAGTGAAGTTACTCATTGTACATCATTATTTCAAAAAGTGTTGCTAGGAAGGGAAGAGGAAATACAGGTTTCTAGCTCAAGAAAAATGTGAGGTAAAATTAAGGTTTTTCTTTTATAATGGGAGAAACTTAAGAGCTACAGGTCAATAAAGCTGGGAAGGTTGAAGACCCAGGAGAGAGAGAAATGGCAAAAGGAGCACAGCCTAGAGGAGAAAGAGTGGATTATCTCACACTAAAGGATTCTCAAAAACTGGAGGCAATAGTAGTCTTGAACAAATGGAAGATGGGTACAAATTGAGATGTTTCTGAACAGTTGTGTAGAACCTGAGAATATTCTTCCAATACAACTGAGTTGGGGAAGGAGGCAGGACAAAGACGGAGGACAGAGAAAAGCCTGGAAGGATTCTTAAATGAAAAGGCTGAGGAAAGGAAATGGACTGATAGGGACATGCATAATAATTGCCCATTACTGTTGAAGTGGTACTGCACTTAGAGACAGAAACTTCTGGTTCCAATCTAGTTGGAGGCAGATGTCTATTCTTAATCCTGGACCTAGGGGTTGGGAAATGTGGCAGTGTGATTGTGAGACGCAGCAACAGTATACTCAAGCATCAAGGGGACACTGAAGCAGACAAAAGGGCAAGTGTGCATTCTGAAAACTTGTAAAGTTATTAAGAGGCTCAGTTTCCCTTATAAAGATTTCAGCATCTATCTCTAAATTCCATCCTGCTTTTCTATACCCTTTGGGCAGAAACAAGCCAAATGTCCCCTCTTCCTACCAGCTGCATACTCCCACTACTTTGTATTTACTTTCAACTCTTCTTTCCATTTTTCAGGGTCATTAGGACCGGCAACAGCCGTAGGAGATGCCTCTTGTTTGCAGGATGATTGTGTCCACAGAGGCCATTTGCAATACATCAAAGGGCAGGTATGCTATCTCCATTCTGGAAAGATTATACTGTATACATAATCACCAACATTCCCTATCTCGATACGGTCAGTTAATAATATCTTTCTTTAGATTGTCTTTCCATAGACTGCAACGAATTCGGAAGCTGTTGCCTCTGCAGTGTTTTCACGACTGAAATTGCTCTTAGAGATGGTAGAGGGAAAAATCAAATTAAGTCATTTCCCTCCTACCCTTTTGCTACCTACTTGGAAATCATTAGTACAAATGATAGTTAGCCTAGCAATAGCAATGCAATCAAAACAACCACATCCATCTCAGTGAACCATGTCGCTAGCTTGGGTATTCCATTGGCTGCTAATTAACAGTGACACACATTAATGGCCCCAGCAGCAGGGTCAACACAGCATTAGTAGTGCCTTAATGCAGACAGAAATGACAGATATTAAAGTCTTCTCTCCAGCCTCAAGGAAGGACAGGGGGAGGATGGAACTTGAAGTCACTTGACAGCAGATGTCACATAAAAACAGTCTCTCTAAAGCAGCAGGCCCCTTAAACCTGAGAAAAAGAGAAAGTGCTGCATTAAAAAAAAAAAAAAAAAAAGAGTTCCTGCTTCTAAGTCTCTGAGTAATTTTATGTTTAAGAAAACGTGGATTTAGTCCCAAACAAACAAAAAAAAATCACCACGAAATGGAGTCAGGATGGGACATGCATTTGTTCTGAAGCCTTTCCTGTTTTCTAAGCTGTGTTTTTTACCTAAGTCTCTGAGTAATTTTACATTTAAGAAAACAGACAATTTGTGGGTTTAGTCCCAAACATAAAATTTGTGGGCTCAGTCCCAAACAAAAAAAATCACCACCACATGGAGACAGGATGGGACAAGCTTTTATTCTGAAGTTTTTCCTCTATTTTCTAAGTTGTGTTATTTTTTTCCCCCTGAAAAAAATTAAAAATTAAAAAACCCATCCATGACTTTCTACCATATCATGACTATGGCCCAAACTATGTGTAGGCAGAATCCGCAGCTATCCAGTTAGAGACTCAAAAGTCTTCCTTCCTTAAAAGAAATCCCCCTCTAACCTACCAGAGGACGCCAAATGGATTCCTCAGAAGCTCTTGCAAAGGCCAAGACTCCCCAATAACTAATCCATACTTGTGCCTTCAGGCTTTGCACCGTTCCAGGCAAAGAGCAGGTACTCATTAAGTATTTGTTGGCTAAATGAATAAACCCACTCCCCCCCAGTTATTATCCACTTCGTCCTGACTAGCTGATGAGATTATAGCCTGTGCCTATCCCTGAGCCATGTCCGGAGAGGCTAAAAGATTAGTTTTGGATGGGATGGGAGTGAGGAGATGGGACATTCAGGGAACATATGGACAGTGACTCCAGCAGGGTGCAGGGTAATGAAGGGCAGCTTGAGGGCCTCAGGCACCTGTCAGGAGGAAAGATAAAATGATAAGGGGTGATAGAAAAGACAAAGGTGCCTGCCTCTGACCCTCAGAAAGCAAGCAAAGAGGCCTTTTTCTTTTGAAGGGGAATGTGAATCCCAGCTCAGCACGCCGGCGCTTCCCTTCTCTGTTCCCGCTTCCCCAGTCTCCAAGGGAAGCAGACTGTTTGTTTGTTATGCACAGCACTGCAATACACAAACAGATTGGCATAAATTTATGCCAGATTTTCTTGTTTAAAAACATGAATTATTCAAGAAATATTACAATATTAATTAGAAATCATTAAAATACGAGTGTTGGGGGAGGGAAGAATGAGATGGTGCATTAGCAAAATCGCGTTTAGCCCAAATATCAAGTGTGCCAAAGCTGCTTAATCACTGTTTTGATAGTCAAAATACCATCGCACCAGTTTCACAGTACAGGGAAAAGGAAGCCTCTGCTTCCCATTAATATTGGTGAAATTAATTATTTATGGAGCTCCGGCAATGTACTAGGTGCTCCAAAAGACTCAACTAAGGTGAGGTTTCTGCCCAAAAGGCATAGGAGAAAAATCAGAGTGATAGAGAGTTCCGACACATACACCCAGCCAGTGAGTAATGATCGAGGGCACAAGGGACTTGTGCCTTGACTTTTCAGTTTGCTCAATGTTTTCAGTTTTCAGCCTTTGGAAGAATCACAAATTGAATGTTATTACTAAACAATGTCATGGAAGATATAAGCTATCAGGAACCCCACCCATGAGAAATATTAATATATACAAATCTGGAAAATCAATGTTACCTTTCCAAACTGTGGAGGGCAGCAAGAAAGAAACCAGATCCTGGAAGGTGTTCACTGAATTGAGTGATTTGGACGTGGAGGATTCACTAGTGGTGATTATTTCATATTTATTATAGAGTCCACAACTACTGCTTTTCACAAAATCCATACATAATATAATTTCAGCAAATGTTCAATGTTACAACATTGGTAAATATGTGTATTCTATATACAGTATGACACTGGCACACACATATGGTGATCATTTTAAAATGGTTGATACCCTAGTACATTTTGAAATAAAAGACCAAGAGACACAATGAGCAGTTTACCTCAGGTTTAAGTGGGGCCGATTTGACAGCTGAATTAACTATTTCATGATGGTGGGGTGTCATCCTGAGGCTGCTGCCACGGAACACAAATAGAATCCTCAGGACCTTAATTGATTACAGTCACATCTAACTCAGCACCAGTCAATGAGCAAGTGATTATCACATCCTGCAGGATATGGGCAAGAAAGTAAAAGCAGGGTTGCAGAGAGCCAGTATTGAAAGCTTGTTTATCCCTTTGTTCCATTTAACTTAGTTTAAGCCCAGCAATGGTCTGTGGTCAAGCCCAAGCACTATCAGTACTGACTGTAAGATGTGTACATGGGCCCTGGCAGAAGGAGCCACCAAATCTTATCACTTGTTTCAAATTGAGATGACCTCAGAACTAGCTGAAGGCACTCAGGCCATATTGTTTCTGCCTTATTTAAAATATTAGCCTATTCTATTGCATGATGAAAGCACCGATTCTACAGCTCCTTGAGATGAGGGGCTTGGCTGTCTTCCCACTGAATCTCAGAACACATTTCCACATATTAAGATGAAGAGATGGTCAGGTGCCGTGGCTCATGCCTATAATCCCAGCACTTTGGGAGGCTGAGGTCAGTGAATTACCTAAGGTCAGGAGTTCAAGATTAGCCTGGCCAGCACAGTGAAATCCCTTCTCTACTAAAAATATAAAAATTAGCTGGGGGTAGTGGCGGGCACCTGTAATCCCAGTTACCTGGGAGGCTGAGGCAGGAGAATTGCTTGAATCTGGGAGGTAGAGGTTGCAGTGAGCCAAGATTGTGCCATTGCACTCTGGCCTGGGCAACAGAGCAAGACTCCATCTCAAAAAAAAAAAAAGATGAAGAGATAAAAGGTAAGGTTTAAAGATGGCGTGACTGGAGTATAAAATCAGGAAATCAAGTGGGTCTAGATAGAAACATGTAGTAACTGCAGTAAGTGAAATGGATGCAGAATCAAAAGGAGAACAATCAAAGGAAAGACAAACCCAAAAAACGCTAGTCACAAATACCAGGTAAGAATCTAGACGCCATAGCAGACCAAAGTCTTGGGAAACAATAATGATCACAAAGGAAGAGATGCAGGAATTCTCTAGGCCCCACTCCACTGGGGCCTTTTATTCCTTGTCACAATGTTTATTTCCTCTCACAGAGTGCCTTAAGTTTGCTGAGGGAATCTTCTGACATCCAGCATCAGGCCTCAATATACCCAGTACATATTTGTGGAATGAATGGCTTAATGATTTTAATATTGGTTCTAGTCCATGTAGAGACCAGCAAATGTTCAGGGAATCTAAGCTAATGTACTTCCCACTGGACACGTATGAATGGACCAATATCACTAACAGGAGTGAGACAGGGCTTAAAACAACTGTGACTATTTATAAAAATCAAGGCTAACTGAGTCACCTACAGAACCTTATAAGTTAGGTAGCTTTTCAAAGTCATTTGGCAACCCCGAAACAGCAAGTGACTTGTAACATTTGCATTAGCTCTTTGCATATTGCTTAACATTGCCCTATTTTCCTCTTAGTGTTGGTACTTTTCTTCCTTGTGAACCTGAATCCTCTTTCTCTTCACTTTGCTAAGACAACATAAAGACCTGCCTTCAATCACTATGAGCTCTTCAGATACATATATGTATTAACTTTCTTCATATGCACACTCACACACACACGTACACACACACACATGCACACACACACGTTCACATAAAAGGGAAATACAGTCTATTAACTTGTTTATTGGAACAACCTATTTTTTTAGGAATGTTTCTTTTAACTTATGGGAGTAAGAATAAGTTATTTTTAAGACTGCCATAATAAGCTGCAGCCCAGAAAAACAAGCAGCAGAATAAAATAAAGGTACAAATCCATTTGGAAGAAAATACAAGTGTAATGAGATACTTCACCCCACACACATGACCTTAATAGCTGATCAAAAGCATTGTGCTTTCCAAATAATCAGGATGCAATTTAATACAGTAGAAACTGCCCAGGTTACAAGATCAACTGTCACAGTTTAGATTTTCTTGAGTGCATGTTTATAGCCTCTGAATATGTCTGCAGAATAAGATACTATAAAAAAAAAAAAGCATAACTCAACTTAAAGAAAGAAATATAACGAATGGTTCTGGATTAATTCACTAACTGATTAGGCTATCAGGCCAAGTTCAAGTTTATTCTTCTAAGGTTCTGTTTCTGCTAACAAAGCAAAGTATAGGAGAGGTGGTAACGATGATGATAAAACTTACCTCAAATGGTTATACTCCAGTTGCCATCATGGACTAAACCACCTATCTCAGACCTCTATCCTCTGAGGTATAATACAGGACCAAAAAAAAAAAAAGTGTGGCTTCCCTCAAAGTAGGAAATTTTAAGATAAATAGAAATATGCATGAATGCAACACACACACCACATGCACACATACTCGGTACCAAGTTATTCACAAATATACAATTCTCTTAAAAATTAAATGCTACTTGAAACTATCTAATATATGTGCTCCAGGATCATTAATAACCTCCTAGATCCAGTGGGATCTTCTGAGAAAAGAAAACACATTCCAAAGCACCACAACCATTAGAGACCTTTGAACTAGGGGTCGGCCTACCTGAACTTGAGAGCCACCATAGCAGTGTGCTTGTGAGAATACTGACCATGCTACCAGGCTCCTGCAGATCCCAGAACAAAAGCAAGAGGGACAGCCCTCTGGCTACTTGCCAAAAGACCCTATCCTGGACTGTATACCTCTTAGTATTTTTCACTAAAAATAAAACCAAGGAAATCTTCATTTTGCCTGTTGAAAGGCTGTCACTTGTAATACTCAGTTTTTGTCAACCCTGGCCTCAGCGAAAACTCACAGTGTCCTATATATGTCTAGGGAATGACACCATGATGACTTTCCATGACTTCTTCTAGGCATTCTTCTACTTCTTCATGACATTCTCAATGCTTAGCTTCCAGATGTTAGAGTCTGGCTAATGCTAATTAGAATTAGTGTGTCCTATAACATGAACTGACATAGTCAAAAGTAGATAGATGCCTACGTCTAAGTATGTTAAAATTGAAGCAGGAGGTGAACCTTTGTATTCCACAATCATATAAAAATGTGCTCCATAGTGACCCACTCTCAGACATCTTGTCATCATTAATTCTTCCCTTTGGAAACCTGGCAACATAGCAACCTTTTTGACAGAGACTGAAATACCCTATATGGGGTACTGTTGGCTCAACATAATGTAGAATTTACTGCATCAAGAAGAAAATAACCAGGGGTCTCAAAATGAAAGCTTCACTCAGTGTCTCTTACTACTTCTTTTGTAAAAGAAAGAAAGAAATAAAACCGTCAAAGAACCTGTATCTTGCTCCTTGCAAAGATTCACATAGAAGATGCTTGAGCAGACATCGGTGTTCAGTTTGGGAGTCCTCTGAGAGTCAAGGTGCAAAGGTGACATAGAATGCTAACCCTTTCATACTGGAAAGCTACACCTCCCTAAAATTAAAGCCAAGAAATCAGAGCAGAGGAGACAAGTAAATATCCCCTTTCCCTGTGGCACCTCCCGCCTAATGGGAGTTGTAGTTAATGATCTGAATCGAAAGCGAAGTCTTGTTTTATGGAATGCTCACTCTTTGTTAAGCAAAGCTGTTTGGGCGAAGGACCATTCTATTGATTTAAAAATTGATTTCTTTTTTTCCCCCTTCATATAACTAAAACGTGGCTCACAAATCACAGCTGTTTTATTTTTCTGGCTGCAACCTAAGCTAAATCTCTCCCAACCTACTCATTGAGGGATGTCTGATGAAGGTGCTGGAGGAGGAGGTGAGAACATTTGGACAGAGATTGTTCAAGATTCTATTAAAGGTTTCAAGTGGCTTCCTTTGAACATTTGGTAATTTATATTTTGAGTCCCTTGGTGTAATTATTGTAATTATCATTAATCATCAACTTCCATACCCAATCGAAATGCAGAACGTTAGAAAGGTCAAAGCAGTGGAGAATTCTACTATCCTTCACTGAAGATATGAGGCATTAACATTCTGATGCTCCACTTGTGTGACAAAGATTGTAATGAAAACAGAAAATACCACAAGATTAATGTGTTCTCATGATAAGAATTATGAGGAAGGAAAAAAGTAGAACAAATTTAACCCACTCCTGTCACCAAAGCAGGTGGTGAGACGGGTTTAGGCTAAAGGACAGGCTGTGATAGCTCAGCCTGGTCCTTCTGGAGCTCAATGTGTCCTTCTTCAATGAAGAAACTAACTTGGGAGCATGGCAGGTAACATTTTAGATAATTCACTGGAGCCCTGGTTGTCTATTTGGCTCCTTTCCTAGATATCTGTCTCTCAATCAGATTATTCACTGGACCTTCAAACCCATCTCACAAGTGCCTCCTGGAAATCCCAGAATGCCCACAACAGAATTCACCATCTTTGTCCCAAATCAAATCCAACTCCTATGGACAGAAAAGAATAGGTGTTTCAACATCAAAGTTCCGGAGGTTCACACAGCTGCATCCAAATCTCAGTTTGGCCACTTATTATGCAATCCTGGTAAAAATGTTTGCCTTTTTCACATTCCACCATTATCCTATTGGTAAAATGCACTTAATAGTAGATACTGTTATATTAAAGTGAAATAATATAGCTAGTAATATATGTAATACTATATCTTAGCACATAGAAAGTACTCAGTAAATGTCAGCTAATTTTAAAAGTTACAATTCCTTCATTATTATGAAATCCACCCAGTTACTTAAGCAGGAAAAGATAAATCTGGGAATTATTCTATATTTCTCAATTTCTATTACCCTCACACAGGCAGAATGGAGCCAAGACTTGTCAATTTATTGCCTTAATCTCCCATGCATATTTTCTTCTAATTTTCATTTCTGCTGCCTTGATTTGGACCTCATAACTCTTGCCTAAATTAATGTAATCATCATATTGCTACCTATACCTTTGCTCTGTTCTAAACCATCAGCCATATTGGAATGAAATTATCTTCAAATGCTTGAACATCATAATGGCCTTCTCCTGCTAAAATGCCCTCAGTGGATCTCCAGCACATTCGGCTACAGCTCAGTTTCCTTAGGAAAATATGTGAGAGCCTCCACAATTGAGCCTCAGCTTCCTTTCCCATCTTCACTCTTTTTCAGCGTCTTCACTTCCCTATGCTTCAGACAAGCAAAATTTCCTGCAATCCTAACATAGTCTTCCATTTCTGTTTCCTCTCTTGGAAGTTTTCTCTACCTTTCTTCTCCCACAAGTAGTTTTTAAGTGTTACTTATCTGTCCTTGCAGCACTTAAAGTCTTCTCTCAGTGAGTACGTTAAATTACAACGCGTGTATGTTCCCGTCCCCCACTAGGCCATGAACTCCTGGAAGAGATACTGTTCTTTCATCTCTATAAAGCCATTACTTAGCACTATGCCTAGTATATAGGAGATACCTAATAAATTATCTCGAATAAATTCACATATTCATCATCTCTTTCTTGCTATCAACTATTATGAATGAGAAGGAAAGTGAAAGAAAATTCAAGTAATTCTTTTTGGTTTCTTATTAACCATTAAGGCAGGAAATGAGTTAGAAAAAATTCCTAAAGTTAAAGGGAAACTAAAGACTGTGAATTATCTATACTTTTCCAAGATTACTCAGGTTCTTTTCATTGTCTGCTCAAAAAAAGACAATATAAGGCCTGCTGAAATGCACCAGCAGGCTAAAGATAATTGTGGCAATTTTCTGAAATGTGTCCCCCTAAATTGCCCCTGCATAACAGAAGAAGGAATTGAGTGACATTATGAAAAAGAATTTTTTAAAGCTAACTTTTCATGAGAGCAAGGATAAAAGGGAATTCTGCTACACAACCAGTTTTCTGCAGGTACAATAAGGGAGCCACCAGGAAAAGCTGTAAAGAACAATAATTCTACTTGACAATCCAAAGGTATGGAAGTCCAAGGAGTCAATTCTAGTATGCTGCAGAAGGTATGCTATGTTTGTCATCTTGCCAGAGGCAAACAACTACCATGAGAGTGGTCAATCCTATTGCTGATGCCTCTATTTGAAGAGTCTCTCTCTATACTCCTACTAATGTGAGAGAATGACAAGTTTCTCCATAGAACAGAGGTTGCTGAGACCCACTTGGGGAGCACAAGAGAGTTCAAGAGCACAGGGACCACAAGAGCTATGCTAGTGGACAGTCTCTGGGGTGAACCAACCAGGTAGACTGTTTACTGCTGGAGGCAGTGACACTGGAGGAAAATGAAAACATAGTCAAGAAAAGAAGCAAAGTTTGTAGCTGCAAAAGTAGTACTGAGGCCTGAGGGGAGAGGTCAGATAGGAAATGAAAAATGGGAAACAAAAACAATGTCAGAAAATGGGTGTGAGTGTGAAATGGGTCAGGGCAAGTGATTCAGGGTGAAGGCTATGGATGAAGCAAGGGAGCCAGAGGGTGAACTTTGGTGAGCTGCGTCCTGTGTGGGGTGCAGGCTGTTAGAGTTCTTAAAGAAGCTGTTAAAATTACACAGCAAGAACTGTTTTAAAGAAGAAGAAAAATATAAAAGTTTGCTTCAAGGGCTCACATTCCATGGCACCACGATGAGAAAACAGAGGGAAACCACTCATGAGACTGAAGAGCAAAGCAATGCGACCACAGGCAGGAAAGTAAGGACAGCACCACAGAAGTGACATGTGCTCAGACGGAGTCAGCAGCTCTACAGGCAGCCATCCTCCCTTCATCTGAGGGCCCCTTGGCTCCTGACGAAAACCCCCACTGGCTCAGTCACTTCCGCCCTCTCCTCTGAACCTTCTGACTCTCAACTCAGCTGTGATCTGGCTTCTCTCACTCTGCCTACTCTTCTCAGGCTGACAAATCTGTCTGATGGTCTCTCTTGCTTTTTAATTCCGTTTCCGCATAATCTGAGGCACATAGTAAATAGCACATTTGCTATTATTATTATGTAAGGTACTGTCTCTCAGCTCATTTTTCCTGGGTGATGTGTTCCATAGCCCATAATCAAGGACCCCACATGCTACACCCTGATCAGGCCCAGGGCAAAGAGAGGTATCTCCCCAAGCATGTGCTCATGTATTGAAGAAGGTACTCAAAACAATAAGAATTCCAAAAACTGCTAATAGCTTTGGTAAGAAAACATTTATAGTGGTCATTAAAGAAAACCAAGTTTTGAAGAATTAAATGGTTTGCTTTGTGCCAGCCCATAAATCTGATATGTAGTAAAGAGATTTTCTGACCGATTCCAGTTGTGTATTTGGTACCCAATCCTACACGGAAGTGAATTAACACTTCCAGAGAAGACTTAGGACAAACTCCTAAGAACTCAGAAGTCCTGGGCATGACAATGAAAGTCTCAGAGGAATCAGAGTTTTAGCCACTCCTAATTCCAAATAATGACTTTAGTTTTGACTCCAGTCAAAAGGAGAATAAACACATGAAAAATAAAAGGTTAGGGGTTAAAGAGATTATAGCTCATTAGATGATGGATTTTCAGTTGAACTCATCAAGATAACTAAAATATAGGGAAACACTCCCAGATGTAGCTATGCACCCTGTTACTGTGGAAGGAATCACGTATGGCCCTGAAAAAAATAACACTAGAGTTAAGAATATTTAATTATTTTAGATGAAAAAATACTTGAGAAACAGTTGCAACCAATCTTGAAGACCTAAGTAACGGTAAGTCGATTTTAAGAAAGATAAAGGCGTAAAGAATATGATATCACTAAGATTTGATGATCTGATACTCTGGTTAAAATACTAGTTGCAATGTGTTCCCTTTTGAGTATAAATAAGCTCATTAGAAGGAAGTGTTAGTAAGTCCCACTCAATATGGCCCTAAAGCGGATATCCACACACATATCCCACTTCCTGCAGTGGCCTCTAGAAGGCAGAAAAGCCTCTGGGTTGACAGGATAAGTACTAGTTGTTACTGCAAAGCATTCTGTCATCCCAGAAAACCCAGTGGTATCCTGGTATCTCATCTGCATTCAGTGCTTAATCTCTGGTTTGAATAAAACCAGAGATTAAGCACTGAATGCAGATGAGAGCTCATAGTCCTGGAGCCATATGAAATTAATGTCTAGCATCAGCACTAATGTCAAACAAATCATATGAGGTACAAAAATATTCAAAAGACAGAATGTGACTAGAAAGAGTAATTGACAAACAAGCCAAGCTAATTACAATGTATTACCAGGTGAGAAATTTGGGCTGAAAAGGAAAACCAAAACCAAAGTTACTCACATAGTTGTTACGCTCATGGACTCCTGGGCTACATTGGCTGGCTTCAAATCCCAGCCCCTCCAATTGCTAGCTATATATAATATTGGGCAACTTATGTAGCCTGTTTATGCCTTACAAATGTACTTATAAAATAGGGATGATAATACTACATATCTCATAAGCCTTTGTGCAGATTAAATAAGTTAATTCATAGAAAGCATTTAGGAAACTCTGAAACAGATAGTAAACTATACATTTGTTATTATTAATATATAGGTATAAATCATATAGCTTGGAAACTTCAACATGAAGCAGAGGCTAACATGAAACTCTAGGGCTAGTTAACAAGTCGTGGCAACATTAATTGAATTGATACTATTTTTTAGTGCCTATTGTATGTTGGACACTTTCCTAGTTACTTGCAACACTATAGTAAATGGCAAGACTATATAAAGGTATTCGAATTATATTCCTGTATGGATACTAACCTTACTGAGGACAGAAATGAACTAGAGAGCATTAAAATTAAGAAAATTAAAGTTCTTCTTTTGTTTTCCTGCTTTTCTGGAAAATTTAGTACAAAAGCCATTCAGTTAGATATCCGGGATAGTAACGAGGGAAGCCACTATGGCCCAAAGCTATGCATTAGAGCCCCTGGAAATAATAAAGGGGAAGATTGGCAAGAGCAGTCGTCATGGGCATCAGAGTCTGAGTGGGGTGAGGAGGCTGTCCAGGTGCAGGGTCTGGAACATAGCAGAATGTCACACACTGAGCAAGGTTAGCAGGGCATTATACACAGAGGGATTGATCAAAAGATTGAATGTATATGGGTGAATGGGAACCCGGTTTCTCACTAATGAGGAAATGAGTTACAAAGAAAAGAACACTATAAAAAAACCCTGTGGTATTGGATTGCATGCCTCCATGTAAAATCAGATTTTCCTTATACAATTAAACACATGTGGAAATAAATACAGATTGAGTCAATTGCCAACACGATGTCCCCACCACCCTAGGATAATTTAGTGTGTATTTCCTACAAAGAAGGATATTCTCCTACCTAATCCGATCCAGAAATGCAGGTTTTTCCGCAAGTTTTAGATGTTGGCCTCGTTGCCACCACCACCTCAGCAGTACAGGTCTGTGACTGGAGCCGGTTTTAGGGGAGGCCAGGAGAGAGAAAAGAAGGGGAAAAAAGCAACAACAAAGATCTTCCCCATTCTCTCAGGCTCATAGAAATCCCCTTACCCAGTCCTCTGGTCAGAAAGACAGGATTCCCCACAAAATTCTGTTGCCTGCACCGACAGCACGGTTCC
Organism: Cacajao melanocephalus; assembly: GCA_963573385.1. Lineage (NCBI taxonomy): Eukaryota > Metazoa > Chordata > Mammalia > Primates > Pitheciidae > Cacajao > Cacajao melanocephalus. The sequence goes on along the minus strand of CAUYLG010008489.1, from coordinate 24,929 downwards.
GTGATTTGGCCTGCCCTTGGGCCAAAGTTAGGAGAGAAAGGAATGAGGAGTGAGAGGCAGCTCAGACTCCCACCACCTTAATAGTTCTTCCTGTTCTGTCTTTCCTCTCCATCCACCTGCTATTGTTTATATTTCTGCCATTAGGTAGTTGTCTTTTGTGTGTCTTCTACCCAGCCTTCAGTTGTTATCACTGAGATAGACTTTATAGGGCCTATTCCATTCTTAGAAGATACTAGAAGTCCCAGCTTCTTTTCTGTATCTATCTGTTAGGGCACAACCTGTACATTCCTATGTGGTCCTGTGCTCAGAAGGGCCCTGTGCTCAGTCTAATGCTCTGTTGTTACTGTCTTGAAATTCTTAATGATTTTATCTTCGAACATGGGCGAGTAAAGTTCCATAAAGTAATGGTGCACAGGCAGGAGCAAAAGAGAACACAGAAAATGCGTGTGCACTACTAATCCTTTCTGTCCCCATTAGCAGTAGCATTCATGATGTCCTGTGAGTATAAAATTTCAGTAGACCCACAGTGCATGAGAGTCTAGTGAGACTCAAAGCAAGCACAAGGTCAGGGCAATACATCTATAATCGAGTAAGCAGGGGTGCAGATAGCCATAACCTCTGTCAGACAGAACTTGCTTTGCTTGCTTTGAATACAAAAAGAAGACAGTGGTGTTTTAAGAAACACAAATGACCAGGGAAACTTACATCCTTCTTTACTCATGTTCCCTCCCTATATTAGCTAACAACTTACAATAAAAAATAATGATTTAGAAGGAAAGAGAAAGATAATTATTCCCTTATAAAATAGTTGCTTTTTTCTCTGCCCTTTCTTACTCATCAGTAGCACAAAGTAGAAAGTGCTGGTAGAATGTGAGCAAAGCAAGAAGTGAAATAAAAACAGTTGAGCTAGTTTTGTGCAGCATTTCCACTGTTATGGCAGGAACAAAATAAATATGCATGTATGAATTGTGTAATTTCAGTGATTCTCTATATGAATTGAAAGCTCTCATATTTGCATATAAAACTGGCATTACACAATATAAAGATGAATGGTAAAATTCATGCTAATAATTTAACATTTTAATTTTTATTTTTTACTTAGAACAACATTAAGTTGCAAATTAAAAAGCACCATGATGAGACATAAACCACAGAATAAAAAGAAAAAGCTATGCATTTGCTACTTTCAGTGACATTTCTTTCCTGCATTTAGAACAAGGAGTTCCATATTTTAAATTTGCGCTGGGCCCTGAGAGCTATGTAGCTGTTTTTCTCTATCAGTTTTGGGCTAAATCCAAGTCCGATTTTCTCCTAAGAAGCTCTCAGTTCATTTGCTCTATTTTCCTCCCCAGTCCAACCCATCCAATAACCCTGTTCACCCATTCCACCCTCAATTCAGGAATAGTGTTGTTAGCTCGCAGATTAGACTCCGAATCTGGAATACTCTTGAGTAAGACTCAGCAGTGGGCCCTCTAAATACTCCTGAAGGACAGTCAGTTTGACTTGTTTGCCATATTTTTTGTTTCATTATCTTTGCAGGAACATGGCCAGTTCTGTTTGCCTATGTTTCAGGAGCAGTGAAATGCTCAAGTAATCAGATTAGTTGCCAAATTAAATTGACTCTCAATCTATGCCATAATTTGCCATCATGAACCTTGGGGAATGAACAACAGATTTAGAATCTGAATGAGGCTTTACATGCTATTTAAGATTATTGGTTTTCATGTGTAAAACTATAGTAGCAATATCAACTTCTAAGAATTACTCTTAGGATTATATGAAACTGCATATAGTAGCATATAGAAGTTGCTCCATAATGCATATATATTTGCACTTGGCCATTGGTCAATTACAAATCATTGCCCAAATAGGTTGATGTGGTTATTCTGCAGTTCTATACCCTCCTTCAACCTTGATATGATTTGACTCTGTGTCCCCACCCAAATCTCACCTTGAATTGTAATAATCCCCAAGTGTCAAAGGTGGAACCAAGTGGAGATAATTGAATCAGAGGGGTGGTTTTCTCCATGCTGTTCTCATGATAATAAGTTCTCACCAGATCTGATGGTTTTATAAAGTGATTCCCCCTTCACTCAGCATTTCTGCTTTCTGCCACCATGTGAAAAAGGATGTGTTTGCTTCCCCTTCCACCATGATTGTAAGTTTCCTGAGGCCTCTGCAGCCATGCAGAATTGTATATCAATTAAACCTTTTTCATTTATAAAACACTCAGTCTCAGGTATTTCTTCAAAGCATCATGAGAATGGAGTAATACAGTAAATTGATACCACAGGGAGTGAGGCGCTGCTGTAAAGATACCTAAAAATGTGGAAGTGACTTTGGAACTGGGTAACAGTTGGAGGTCAGAACCATTTGGAAGGTTCAGAAGAAGACAGGAAAACGTGGAAAAGTTTGGAACTTCCTAGAGACTTGGAGGGCTTAGGAGACTGGAAGATGTGGGAAAGTTTGGAACTTCCTAGAGACCTTTTGAATGGCTTTGACCAAAATGCTGATAGTGATATGAACAAAGAAGTTGAGGTTGAGGTGGTCTCAGATGGAGATGAGGAACTTGTTGGGAATGGCGGTAAATGTCACCTTTGTTATGCTTTAGCAAAGAGACTGGCAGCATTTTGTCCCTGCCCTAGAGATCTGTGGAACTTTGAACTTGAGAGAGATGATTTAGGGTATAGTGGTAAAGGGTTCAAGAGGAAGCAGGAATAAAAGTTTGAAAAATTTGCAGGCTTATCATGCTATAGAAATGAAAAACCCATTTTCTGGGGAGAAATTCAAGCTGGCTGCAGAAATTTGCATAAGTAACAAGAAGCTGAATGTTAATCACCAAGAAAATGGGGGAAATGTCTCCAGGGCATGTGAGAGACCTTCAAGGAAGCCCTTCCTGTCACAGGCCTAGAGGCCTAGCAGATAAAAATGGTTTCATGGGTGGGGCCTGAGGCCCCCCTGCTCTGTGCAGCCTGAGGATATGATGCAATGTGTCCCAGCTGCTTCAGCACCAGCCATGGCTTAAAGGGGCCAAGGCACAGCTCAAGCTGTGGCTTCAGAGAGTGCAAGCCCCAAGCCTTAGCAGCTTCCATGTGGTGTTGAGGCTGTGGATCCACAGAAGTCAAAATTTAATGTTGGGGAACCTCCACCTAGATTTCAGAGGATGTATGAAAACACCTGCATGTCCAGGAAGAAGTTTGCTGCAGGGGCAGAGCCCTCATGAAGAACCTCTACTAGGGCAATGCAGAAGGGAAATGTGGGGTTGGAACCCTCTTACAAAGTCCCCACTAAGGCACTACCTAGCGGAACTGTGAAGAGGGCCACCATCCTCCCGACCCCAGAATGGCAGATCCACTGAAAGCTTTCACTGTGTGCCTGGAAAAGCCACAAACACTCAATACCAGCCCATGAATGGGGGCTGTACGCTGCAAAGCCACAAGGGCAGAGCTGCTCAAGATTGTGGGGGACCACCTCTGCATCATCATACCCTGGATATGAGATATGGAGTTAAAGGAGATCATTTTGAAGCTTAGATTTAATGAATATTTTATTGCACTTTGGACTTGCATTTGGAAGGGGTGTATTTACCTAATGTCTGTATTCCCATTGTATCCAGTAAGTAACTAACTTGCTTTTGATTTTACAGGCTCACAGATAGAAAGAACTTACCTTGTCTCAGGTGAGACTTTGGACTTGGACTTTTGAGTTAATGCTGAAATGAGTTAATGACTTTAGGGGACTGTTGGAAGGGCATGATTGTGTTTTGAAATGTGAGTACATGAGATTTGGGAGGGACCAGAGGCAAAATGATGTGTCTTGGCTCTGTGTCCCCACCCAAATCTCACCTTGAATTGTAATAATTCCCACAATGTCAAGAGTGGGACCAGGTGGAGACAATTGAATCATGGGAGTGGTTTCCCCCATGCTGTTGTCGTTATAGTGAGTGAGTTCTCACAAGATCTGATGGTTTTCTTACGGGCTTCCCCCTTCACTTGGCACTTCTCTCTCCTGCCATGATGTGAAGAAGGATGTATTTACTTTTCCTTCCACCCAGATCGTATGTTTCCTGAGGCCTCCCCAGCCATGCAGAACTGTGAGTCTATTAAAACTCTTTCCTTTATAAATTACCCAGTCTTGGGTGTTTCTTCATAACAGCATGAGAATGGACTAATTCATTTAGTGACCATTTCACAAGTAATACATCCATTTCAAAATGCCTTGCAAAAAAAAAGCATACTAGGATCTGAAATTACTATGGCTTATGGGAATGATCATATTCAAAGGAGTTCGAGAAGTACTTTGACTTAATCCGTTTCTTGCCCTTCTCTTCTTTCCTTTATCATTTTTTCTCAAAACTTCAAATCTGAGCATTTCTTTGTTGTTCAGAAACCATGGAAACTGATCAGATTCTGCCACACCCTTTCCAAAGCTCTTCCTTTGTTATGCTTTTTTCCCACCTGATCAAATCAACTTACCAAAATGTCTTGGCTTGTAAAATTTATAGAGATAAATAGACTCATCCTCTGCCAAAATAACGAGAACACTAAAATGGCTACGATCAGAAAATGAGCACTATTGGTTTAATTTGAGCAAAGTGATTTTTCAGGGGCATGATATTAAAAGCCAAAATTATACTACTCCTTAGTTTACTGTTACATGGCCTATTCTCAAAACTAAGATATTTCCCAAGCACATTATGTTTATCCTTTATCTATATAGTTTTATGTGGGTCTATTTGATGCAATCAGGGTACCAAAAATAAACCAAAAATAAACACATATAGTCATGGGCAAGTTTGACCCCATCTCCATTCACAACTTTAATAGGTGTTCCTGTTTTGGCTTATGCTTCCTATAATTTTCTCTAGGACAAAAGAAAGACACACTAAGTGATGTGAGATTAAAATAGGAAGGATAAGTCTTACCTAAGCAAGTGGATGATTTACATGTGCCATGTGCATGCAGTGTGTTACAATATCTCTCAATTATTTATAGTACAGGGATAGCACAGATAAAAGAACATAGCATCTCAAGGTTGAAAATGCTTAAAGGCCATGTAGTTTAGTCACATATATGATGGTTGATTTAACTCCATAGCCTTCTTCCTATACCACGTAGACTTCTAGCATGTGCTTAAATATCTTTAGCTGTAGCAAAAGCCTCGCTCATTTCATCGTTGAGTAATTCCATTAGATTTTGGCTCAATCTAAAGGACAACTCTTTCTATCCCTCTGTAATTTCCATACCTATTCTTTGATAATGAAAGGCTAGGATGATGCTTTTCAATCTTTGTATCTCTGTGTTTATTACAGTGTTCAACTGACACTTAGTAGGCTTTCATTAAGGGTTTGTTGAATAAAATCAAAATACAGAGATAAAAATTGTGTCACCCAAACCATCTTCTCCCCAGGCCAAATAGTACCCAGTTCCTTTAAGAATTCTGCTTTAGTTATGACTTTAACTTCTTAACCATCCTGGTATCTTCTCATTGAATGACTTTTGTCATCTCTTTCTAGCTATGTTGTCTCCAAAATGAAACAGAATATTACAAGTTTAGTTTTTATAAGTACAGAGCATAGTATACTGAAAACTCCATAGACCTAGCAACTACTTTTCAACTGATACAGCCCAGGATTGAAGTATCTCATGTCAGCATCTACCTCCTACAGAAGGACATTGAGATTAAACTACTCTACCAAGGGTTGCTACTGCAAACTCACATTTTCTTGACCTATATTTATATATTTTTAAAAAATATTTATTTTGCCAATACAGGCACATAATTTAAATATAACCTTATTTGGGACTAGAAACATCTGGAGACAGTGGGCATCAGACCAGCGCAGATTTGATCCTTACACTGTTTATTACTGATTATGCAATGCTGACAAACTACTCTCACTACTCTTACTTTGCTTTGTTATAGGAAATAAAATGTCAATTGTTTAAGAGTTAGCTTTTGAGAGATAACTGGAAGAACAGAAGTGCCACTTACTGAATAGGAAATACTACAGGAGGAGAAATTTGACGATAAGTGGAGACTTGGCATTAAAAATTCTGTTTTATATGTATTAAGTTGGAATATCTGTTAAACAACTGAATGGTAATATCAAGTAGGAAGTAGAAAACACAAGCCAGGAGTATAGGAGAAAGAATAGTCAAGGCTGGAGATCTAAATCTGGAAACTCAAAGAAATAGATGTGTATGAAGTCATGAGAGCTGGTAAGTTTCCTTGAGCATGAGAATAGAGAAGAGTATACTTGAGCCCTCCAACATCAGAAAGAAACAGTGATGGATACCAAAAAAAAAAAAAAAAATAAAGAAGAGAGAGAAAGACCAGTGGGATAGGAGGGAAAGCATAGAAGGTAAAATCTTGGAAGGCACAGAGTCTCAAGACAAATAACTTAATTACCACTACCTTCTGTCAAATTCTCCTGAAATGTGGAGTAATCTGAAGATTCATACATTATCTCCAATCAATCTCCAGCCCCTGGAACACTACCTCATAAACTGTAGGCACTCATTAAAGGGTAAATGCTATTACTTTAAATATTGACTCTGTCATCCAAAATATTCATTTTATATCTTTCAGCTTTCATAGTTTTGCCCAATCACAAATTTAGAATGGAAGTCATGAATGGTGCATAATAAATGGTTCTTCAGGGCTGAAATAGACTAGCTAACCAGTATACCTTTTATATGGTTACCAACACAGTTACAATACTTTTAATGGCAGTAACATTTTCTCTATATTTTTCTTTTTTGCACCAAGGAATGGTGTGGAAGACCTAACCCAGTGTTCTCATACTAAAGAATATGTGACTTATAATCAGTTCTCCAATTTTACAACCTAGTCAGTGTTTAAGAGTGATATGGTTTGGCTGTGTCCCCACCCAAATCTCATCTTGAATCTCCACATGTTGTGGGATGAACCTGGTGGGAGGTAACTGAATCATAGGTGCAGGTCTTTCTCGTGCTGTTCTCATGAGAGTGAATAAGTCTCCCAAGGTCTGATGGTTATTATAAAGGGGAGTCTTCCTGCACAAGCTCTTTTTGGCTGCCGCCACCCACCTAAGATGTGGTTTGTTCCTCCTTGCCTTCTGCCATGATTGTGAGGCCTCCCCAACCACATGGAACTGCAAGTCCAGTTAAACCTCTTTCTCTTGTAAACTGCCCAGTCTCAGGTATGTCTTCATCAGCAATGTGAAAACAGACTAATACAAAGAGAAACTGGTTTATCTGACCTAACGTTCCATAGTGAATTCATGTTGGTCTTGATGATCCTTTTAACTCTGTACCTAACATCTCATAACAATCATTTTTTTTAACGGATAAGACTGAAGACAAATTCTGTGGATTGTTTATATATTTTTTTCTTCTCTTCATTTTTTAAGACTTGAAAAGTATACTTCCTCATCTTCAAGCTTCTGACACTTTTTCCATTATCAATGATTATCTGACACTTTTTCCATTATCACTTTGAGCACATTCATAGATACATTTTTTATGCATTTTCAATGTACCAACGTTGATATTATTGATTAATTAACTCAAATTTTCACTTACTCTGAGATATTGGGCAAGTTACTTAAGCCTCCATTTCCTCATTTGTAAAATGTGGGTATAATAATTTTTAACTTTTAGGCCTTGTTTTTACAAGAGAGTTTAAACAGAATAACTAAACAGAAAAGTATAGCATATAGTACAATGTCTGGCACTTTTATTAAACATCCAAATATAATTTCTTCACCTTCTTGGGGTTCCCAGTTGCTCCTTTTCAGAAATCATTCTCCTTGTCAGAGAAGACAAAACTAACAAAACAAGTGGGAGTTCTTTCATTTAATCATTAATTTTATGCCTTGGTACCCAGAGGTAAACCCAGCCTTCCACATTGTGCTTTAATTTTTCCTGCAAAGTTCTATAAACCTCTGCTTATTTGAATCTTTATCTCCCTTGTTCTGACTACTTGTGTCTTTGCCACCTTTTAGACTTTAACATTCTTTGTTCCTTTTAAAATCAGAACCAATTAGACAGAGACTTTTTAGAAAGTTCTTTTTTCCCTCCTTAAAAATATAGACATTATAGTAAAATTAACTTAATTTTTTAAAAAATGTTTCACTTTCATAATTCAACACCCATTTGAGAACTTATGTATTCACATTCTAATATTTTCTCTGAATGTTTTGAAGGCTCTCTTGATAGAATCTAGTGTATACAATTTTCTATACCTAGCCTTCTCTCTTGAGATTATAAACTCTAAGTTGAACTGGTTTATTTCTCTCAAGATTTCTGTTACTTCCATTCAATCAACAAATTTAGATTCAGAAAAGAATCTAATCCACATTATTTTATGGGAGATGGTATTTGTCAGTAATTAAGTACGTCTCATAATTTGTTGTGTTTTACTCAATGGAGATATCCAGTAAATAATATTCTAGTAATTAAAGTCCCCAACAAGTATACCTTTTATCTCTGCCCATGTTTAAAATTCAATATCAGGACTGTAGTACTAATTTATTTTCCTGATTAGGGAAGTCCACAGTAGCTGTAAAGGTACTATTACCTACTGACCTAGTGATTAAAGGCATAAGTTCTGGAAGCAGACTTAGGTTCATATCTGCCCCTACTGCCTTGTAGGTGGACTGTGATAGGTAAATCATATTCCATGCCCCAGTCTCTTCATTCTTTTTAAAGGTGAACAATAGCAATACATCTCTCATGTGATTGCTAGAAGAACTGGATAAAACCATCTGTGTAATGCTCCTGACCTACAGCCTGGAACATCGTAAAAACTCAGTTAATGGCATATGTTTTTTAATTATCTACCTTGTTCCCTCTAGAGTTTTCTTCTTTGTAATTATTTTATTGGTATTCCATAAATTATTATGGATTCAAAACACTCAGTTTGTTAATTTATATTCTATATCACAAAAGTCAGTGGAAAATACAAGACATTTATACCACTCAGAGATTCTTAAGCATACAACCTCAGTTAACCCTTGTATATATTTCTTAAACTAGCTCACATAATCTTATTTTTTGTCAGTTGCATAATGTTTTCCCATATTTTCTCCAGACTTTCCTTTAAGACAGAATATCTAAACCATGTATGGTGCCAGCTATAACTATTATTTATTTCATTTGCTTTTCCCTTCATATTATGATATCATTACCCTATCACGTAGCAGTAATCAAGAGTGATGCATTTGCACTTTAGACTAAGCTATATCTTTTGGTCAAACTCCAACTGAGTTCTTATCTGATCTCACTTTTCTGGTACTAAGAACATAAGTACTCAGTATCCTCATCCTTATTTATACTGTTACCTCACAATATCTTATCAACTTGTACATTCAAATGATACTTACGTATCATTTCTCTTACTTATGTGTCAATATTTTCTTTGATTTAGTGGATTTCCCTTTTTCAACAGTATTGTGTGCTCAGTGTCTACCATCTTCCTATAATAATATCAACTCTATTGCATGCTTATTTATAATTTTTATTCTTACATAACCACAAATTTAGAGAGAAATTTGCAAGCACCACACAAAATACTTTTCTGATTTATATGAAAGTAAAATGCTGGTACAAACTCACAGATTTGAGAAGTTCAATGAATCCCAAATAGGATAAACTCAAAGAAAAGTATGCCCGGTCACTTCATAATCAAACAGAGAAAAACCAAAGATAAGAAATATTCTTAAAAGTAGCCAGAGGAAGGCCAGGCACAGAGGCTCATGACTATAATCCCAGCACTTTGGGAGGCTGAGGTGGGAGGATCACTTGAGACCAGGAGTTCAAGACCAGCCTGGGTAACATGGTAAGACCCCATGTATACTAAAAATGCAAAAGTTATCTGGGAGTGGTGGCACATGGCTGTAGTCTCAGCTACTTGGGGGGCTAAGGCAACAGACTCACCTGAACCCTGGAGGTGAAGGCTGCAGTGAGCCAAGATCATATCACTACACTCCCACCTGCATGACAGACTAAGACCCTGCCTCAAAAAAAAAAAAAAAAAAAAAAAAAAAAATAGGTAGTGGAAAACACATGTTACAAATAGAGAATAAATGCTAGAATAACTGCAGCTTTCTCATCCGAAATCATGAGGGCTAGAAAATAGTGGTCAAAATATCTTTCAGGAATGACAGTGAAATAAAAACATTTTCTGAGATTAAGGAAAACCAAGAGGATTTGTTACCAGCAAACCTGCTATGAATGTTAAAGGAAGTTTCTCAGCTGAAGAGACATGGTAGCAGAGGGAAAACATGGAACTATAGGAATGAAATTGGAAGAATAAGAGAAGTGGTAAATATTTGGGTAAACACACTCTTTTATTATGTTCTTTATCATATGTATGACTTTTGAAACAAAAAAATTGTAACATTGAGGGAGAATGGTGTAATGTCTGCAGATGTAACATGAATGATAGTTATAATCTAAAGGAGGTTAAAAGGGACATATATGGCTGTAAGCCTTCTATATTTTACTTCAAGTAGTAAAATATTAATTATAAGTACAATAGAAACTTAGATACACACATTAATCCCTAGAGCAACAGCTAAAACTTAATACAAAAAGATTTGGTCAAAAAGCTAATGGATGAATTAAAATGGAATACAAAAAGAAAGAAAGAAAGAAAGAAAGAAAGAAAGAAAGAAAGAAAGAAAAAAAAAATTCAGGTAACCCAAAAGAGAGCATTAAAGAGATTTAAAAAAACAAAAAAAAAAATTCAAAATGAACAAACTGAAAAAAATTTCTAAGGGATAGACTTAAATCTAAACACAGTGATAACCACTTTGAATGTAAATTATATAACCACTTTGAATGTAAATTATCTAAATGCAACAATCAAAAAACAAATATTGCCAGACTGAATTTGAAAAAAAAACAAAGACCAAAATATACGCTCTCTACTACAAAAAGCCACTTTAATTATGGTTAAATAGTGAAAGTACAGAGAAAGATACCACGTAAACACTAACCAAAACAAAGCTGCATTGGCTATATTAATGAGATTTCAGGGTGAGGAAAATTGCCAGGTATAAAGATTTGCATTACATAACAAAAAGAAGATTGATTAACTAAGAAAACATAATAAATCTAATGTATATGCACTTAATAGAGGACTTGAAATATATGAAGCAAAAACTAATAGAACTGAAAGGAAAAATAGACAAGTCCACAATTATACTTTAAGACATAAACACTCCTCTTGCATTCCACATGTAAATGACAGTACAGAGATCCATAATCTCCAAGGATATGGAAGACTCGAGAAACATTATTAGACAGCTGGATTTAATTTTTCTCATGGAATGCTCTATCTATAAACAGCAGAATACACACTCTTTTCAAGCGTACTCAGCAAATTCGCTGAGATAGACCATATTCTGGGCCAAATTTTGAAATTAAACAACACACTTCTAATTTTTTGACCACTTCTTTGCTATGTTTCACACACATGATGTGGGGCAGGGTGAGCATGGCTGCCTGAAGAGACTACCCCGGGTTAAGTGACTGATTTGTAACTTGTACAATATCAATGTCAAATTTGCTTCTGAACTATCAAAATGTAACATTTCCTAGTGTATCCATCTTACAGGTACAAATTAATATTAAAATAGATAAGCTAAAGCCAGAGTAAAAAAGCAAAAAGACTTGGAATTTATACATCTCTTTTAAGCAAGTATTACTGATAAAGATGAGTATTGTCCAGTCATTAAAGACGCCCCTCCTATTTTAAAATACTGTTGGTTGTAATGCAAGTTACTTCCGGTGCTTGAAGGTAATTACAATCCTGGTATTCAGAAACTCTCTCTTAATCCATGTGGCTTGAAATGAGAGGATATCATCACAGTCATCCAGACAACAGTTATTACTCTTTCTGGCCATCATCATCCTCTATTACACACCCTCTTGTACTGACTCTTTCCCATTCAGCATCTTGGGCCACCAGTAACACAGTCAGTAACCCTTCCTGATTAATAACAAAAGAAGCTTAGAATGTGTTTTATCATTGTCAGCTTCCTGGTATTTGTCAAATACTCTTGTTTTACAAGAAGTAGTTTTCTTGTAGGGCTGTGAGTGTGTCTGCATAATTTTTCATCAAGGCAATAATGTAGGATCCTAAATCACAAGCATTCTTTGCAAGTCCCTTAAGTGTGCTGTAATTTGGAACCAGCAATCCATTTCAAATTCGAAAAATTAAAGGGGAAATAGCCAAGCATGAGTTGGAGGAGCAGAACTGACTCCCACACCTGCAATTTCAACCAAATGACATAAAATGCCAAGCCATTATTCTTCCAATTTAGCTTCCTCAGCTTTCATGTTCTAAACCAAATTCATTCTAAAAGTAATCAGATCAGATAAGGACTGAGAAGGGAGGGGGAAATGCTAATGATGCAGCCGGAGGAAACAGTTGGAGGGTTCTGGTGTTTTAACATTCAGGTTATTTTATGGAGCATATTTTAAAATGATTTTTCCAGGTTAGTTTAATTGGAGTATCAGAAATCCTTTCATCTGTTTTGACAATTGAAATGATGATGTGCAGCCTGCACTGTGTTTATACTGCTCGAGATAGGAACATCCATATTGATGCTCCAGCTACTGAAAATTTAAAAGGACAGGAGCAGCTAAAGGCCGATTAGCCATGGAGAACATTAGCTGCGATACTTCTTAGACAGAGCCAGACATTACGTCAAGCATGACAACCCACTGTAGCATAAAAGTATTAGCAGCCTCCAAGTCTCAGGCTTACCCTCAAGTTATTTCATTAAAATACAAAATTATGTTGACCTAATTTTTTGACAGGTTTCAAAGAGAGCAAAGATTTCCTTTCTTGCCATACCTCCTTTCACTCCCTCTCCATCTCGCCATAACTGGGGAGTTTGCCAGCTTCAAGTCATTGCAGAGTGCCAATCCCTTTCATTTTAATCAAGGTAGAAGACCCGGCTTTAAATGCTTTCTTTCCTCATGTCCAAACATGTATGCTGAGGCTCTTCATTGGCATGAGAACTTTCAATAGCAGTAACTCTTAGCGTCCTTGGGGAGAAGAGAGCTACTCAACATTCAGTGGAGAAGCCGGAACTGCCTGGATCGGTCTCATTATGTAGGCCATATGCAATAAGCCACGGTACCTAACAGCTGCTGGTGGTAGGATTAAGGGGAAAATATTTAATTTGATGCAGGAGCACGTGCGTGTGATTTCAGCTGTAGCTCTTACCTGTTCCCTAGGGTGTGTGTTAGATATATGGTGTAACGCAGAAATCATTTAATTGTGTCAACACAATGTTAGGATGTTTGTTTAAAGTAAAAATTAGTTTTTGCAGCATAAATTGATTAGTTGACAGGCTATTTGACTGTCACAGAGGCTACTGGATACAAAGAAAAAATTAATCTGTGCAAAGGGGAACAACTCCTTTGAGATCAGGGGAAATACAAGCAATGTAAATTTGGATTAGTCTTTGTGTTCTGTAAATCAATAAAACAACAGGGATGTGTGGAGAATAGGCTAGATCATCTATCAAACTGGTTTTTATTGTGTTTCTATTTCTATCCCTAGTAAACATGTTCCTTCAGTTTCCCGTGAATAAAAGCATTTGACAAAGGAATAAAAATGGACCGGAGTTCACTGTAGATGCAGTGCCAATGACAAAAAGGAGGGGGTGGGGGAGGTGGCGAGTAAAGATGAGAATCAGAAAGGCTGCTTCCTGCAATCTCAAAGCTGGATCATTCTAAAATTCTCAGGTGACAGGTGGTGAAAGTGAAGATAGATTTTGTGTATCTACTGCAATGAAGACTGCACCTTATGCAGAATACTAATCAAGATTTTTTTTAAGGCAACTGCATTGTCTTAACAGGTTTTAAAAGAAATAGAGGTGCACACATGCACACACACAAAAGAAATTGGTTAAGAAAGCTTATGTAGCAACCAAGATTTCTCCCTACCAATCACTTTCAATCACAGAAGAAATAACTAATGTGCTGAAATAAGAAAACACTAATTTTGTGGCCCAGTGAAGGACTCTACTCATTTTAAATAGCCGTCTTGTTCTTTAAGACCTTTTTATAGGCAAGTATTTCACCTGATTGCTTTAATTGAGGGAAATCCTTTTATCTGTGTAGACAGTTTGCATTGTCATTGTGTTTTACCTTTTGGTGCATACCAAATCCCATTTTGAAACTGCCCACCCCAAGCTACACAGCACACTGAGATACTGCAGAGAATAATGAAGGGAGAGAAAAAGCAGGTTTCAGAACCGAGGAGCAGCACGTTATATTGCAGTAGTAGAGGCGAATGAGGCAGAGCGGTACAAATCTTCCCTTCTGAGTGTTTGAAAGATGGGGGCGTCTTTGTGGCATTATCTTCCCAGGTGCCCCAGATGGCACAGTGTACTTCTAATGGAAAACCATTCATCTGGCCCTGGGTCTGTACGTGTTGTATATCACGATGGTTCATGGAGGAAACGAGCTCAGACAGCTTAAGCAGAAGGCACAGAGCATGTGGTTGCAAAGGCATAATGGAAGAGAGGCACAAAAGGGCAGGCGAATGAGTCAGAGACAGGGGAAGGAGAGAAGAAGGCTGTTATTTCTGTGTAATTCCCCAGGATCCATTCCTGCTTGGGTTGGCGGTGAGAAAAAAAAACAATTCAATTTGAAGGTGGCTCAGGGTAAATGAACCAGGGAATTGAGCTGCTGGAATCTAATTATGGACCCCCCAAATTACTACTACCTGCCCAGCAGAAAAGTCAAATGGCTACACCAGCCAAAAGAGTTAAGGGAAGTTGGCAGAATAAGCAGTCCAGAAGGAGAAGGTTTGCAAACCTTCCAGATTCTATCTCTACAACTCTTAGAAGTGATTATTTTTTTTAACGCTAATGCCTAGGCATAGAAGATTGCAAAGAAGAAAATGCGGCCAAGGAAATGGCAGGTACAGGACTTCAAGATCTGAAAGTCCAGTGGCATTTCCACACACTCTGGGGAAATGTGGCACCCCTAGAATCCCCATATTCTTCCTCAGGACAGTGTTTCCTAAAGGGAAGTTTCATGAGGACGAGGACCTATCTTTCTCCTTCATTGAAAAAGCAAACTCCCCAGCTCCCTAGGAGGAGATGGTCAGTGCTCTCAGATGCTATCACAGGAGTGAAGGCAGGATGGGATTGAAACTGCAGGATTGGTCCTCTGAGCTAACAGCTTGTTTCCTGGCATCACGCTGTTCAATTCAACTTCCAGATATCTGCTTATTCAAGGGCAACTTACCTTTGGACCTTACATATTTCTTTCTGAGAAGAAATATAGCAGGATCCCTTAACATGGTCTGGAGAAAATAAAACTGGACTTGGAGTCAAGACATCCAGTGCCGTCCTGACATTCTCATTAATATATGTAACTTTGAGAAACTATTTTCAGTGTTATTTTAACCTCATTTGAAAATAAGCAGTTGAGTTAGAAAATCTTTAAGATCTATCCCAGCTAAATCTGAGGATCTCCAATAAAAGAAAATTTTATAGTTTTTTCTCAATTAAATATAGCTCCCCTTTGGCACAAAAGACATGGAATTAACCCCTAGAACAATAAAAGTCCTAGCAGCTGCTGTCATCTTTGAAATTGATTTCCTGGCTCTTACTTCAAACCTTTATTCACATACAACAAATCAAAATTTACATAAAAGGCAAATTCTGCTTTTATTTACTGTGTGATTATCACCATTGCAACTGCTGATTTCTCCCCAAAGCCCTGTAACTACAGTTGCCTAGATTTCATATAGATCCCTGAGGGCAGAAGAGAGCCAATAAATCCAAAGAAAATAAGTAAAATGGAATACGTTACCCTTGTCTGTTTTATCCAGGAATGTAAAATTATGTTTCAAGATGTCAATTAAATGAGCAGCTAAAATTTTCCCCACTAAAGAATGTTACTGGGGTGGTGGGGGGGGCATATCCAAGATGGCCAAATAGGAACAGCTCTGGAGTGCGGTTCCTAGTGAAAACAACACAGAGAGTGAGTGAACACCGCATTTCCAAATGAGTTATTGCTGCCCACAGACCAGAAGTTTCCCATGCTGAAAACCACCACGAGTTTCCAGCACAGCTGTTTCAGCCAGCACAGCAGATCTCCACACAAAAACTCACACAAATCTGGGCAGCCATTCCACTGGCACCTGGAACGCCTGGGAGATAGAGCTGCCCATTCACCTGAAAAAAGGGGGCTGAAACAGGCAGCCAGGTGATCTGGCTCAGTGGGTCCCATCCCCACAAAGGCCACCAATCTGAAATGCTCTGGATTGAGAGTTTCACAGCAAGCACAGCTGGACCCGGGACGGTCAGCTCTGTTGGGGGAAGAGTGTCCGACATTACTGAGGCAGTCCACCATTATGGAGGCAGTCTGCCATTACCAAGGCAATCTGCCATTACTAAGGCAGTCTACCATTACCCAGGCAGTCTGCCATTACAGAGGCAGTCCACCATTACTGAAGCAGCCCGCAATTACGGAAGCAGTTCTAACTATTTCTCTATAAACAAAACTGCAGGGAAGTTCACACAGCAGCTGGGCAGAGCCCACAGCAGCTCAACAACACCTCTACTGGCAGACTGTGATGAGGCTACCTCCTTGCTGGGCAGGGCAGCTCTGAAAAAAGGCAGCAGCATGTCAGGAACTTATAAATAAATCCCCACCTTCCCAGGACAGAGCACCTGGGGAAAAAGGCAGTTATGAGTTCAGCTGCAGCAGACTTAAATGTACCTGCCCAGCAGCTCTGAACAGAACAATGAAGCTCACAGCTCAGCACTTGAGCTCCTATAAGGGACAGACTGTCTCCTCGAGCAGCTCCCTGACCCCTGTATATACAGAGTCACCACAGAAAGGAGAGCTCAGGCTGACATATGGCAGGTATCCTTCTGGGACGAAGATAACAGAAGAAGAAACTAGCAGCAACCCTTACTGTTCTGCAGCTGCCGTAGGTAATCCCCAGGCAAGCAGGGTCTGGAGTGGACCTCCAGCAGTCCTACAGCAGAGGGGCCTGACTGTTAGAAGGAAAACTAAAAAACAGAAATAACTTCATCATCAACATAAAGGACGTCCACACAGAGACCCCATCTGAAAGTCATCAACTACAAAGACACAGGTAGATAAATCCACAAAGATGGGAAGAACCCAGCGCAAAAAGGATGAAAACACCCAAAACCAGAATGTCTCTCCTCCTCCAAGGGATCACAACTCATCAGCAGCAAAGGAACAAAGCTGGATGGAGAATGAGTCTGATGAATTGACAGAAACGGGCTTCAGAAGGTGGGTAATAATAAACTTCTCTGAGCTAAAAGAACATGTGCTAACCCAATGCAAAGAAACTAAGAACCTTGAAAAAAGGTAAGACAAAATGCTAACAAGAATAAAAAGCTTAGAGAAAAATATAAATGACTTAATGGAGCTGAAAAACACAACATGAGAACATCGTGAAGCATACACAAGTTTCAATAGCCGAATCAACCAAGCAGAAGAAAGGATATCAGAAATCGAAGATCAACTCAATGAAATAAAATGAGAAGGCAAGATTAGAGAAAAAAGAGCGAAAAGAAAAGAAAAAAGCCTCCAAGAAATATGAGATTATATGAAAATACCTAATCTACATTTGATAGGTGTGCCTGAATGTGATGGAGAGAATGAATCCAAGCTGGAAAATACTCTTCCGGATATTATCCAGGAGAACTTACCCAACCTAGCAAGGCAGGCCAATATTCAAGTCCAGGAAATACAGAGAACACCACAAAGATATTCCTCAAGAAGAGCAACCCCAAGGTACATAATCATCAGATTCACCAGGGTTGAAATGCAGGAAAAAATGCTAAGGGCAGCCAGAAAGGTCAGGTTACCCACCAAGGGAAGCCCATCAGACTTACAGCGGATCTCTCAGCAGAAATCCTATAAGCCAGAAGAGAGTGGGGGCCAATATTCAACATCCTTAAAGAAAAGAAGTTTCAACCTAGAATTTCATATCCAGCCAAACTAAGCTTCATAAGTGAAGGAGAAATTAAATTTTTTATGAACAAGCAATTGCTGAGAGATTTCATCACTACCCAGGCCTGCCTTACAAGAGCTCCTAAAAGAAGCACTAAATAGAAAGGAACAACCAGTACCAGCCACTCAAAAAACATACCAAATGGTAAAAAGCATCAACAAAATGAAGAAACTGTGTTAACTAACTGGTAAAACAACCAGCTAGCATCAAAATGGCAAGATCAAATTCACACATAACAATATTAACCTTAGACATTAATGGGCTAAATGCCCCAATCAAAAGACACAGACTGACAAACTGGATAAAGAGTCAAGATCCATTGGTGTGCTGTATTTAGGAAACCCATCTTACATGCAAATCAACACAGAGTCAAAATAAAGGGATGGAGGAATATTTACCAAGCAAATGGACAGCAAGAAAAAGCAGGATTTGCAATCCTAGTCTCTGAGAAAATGGACTTTAAACCAACAAAGATCAAAGGAGACAAAGAAAGGCATTACATAATGGTAAAAGGATCAATGAAACAAGAAGAGCTAATGATCCTAAATACATACGCAGTCAATACAGGAGCACCCAGATACATAAAGCAAGTTCTTAATGACCTACACAGAGACTTAGATTCCCACAAAATAATAGTAGGAGACTTTAACACTAGACTGTCAATATTAGACAGATAAATGAGACAGAAAATTAACAAGGAAATCTAGGACTTGAACTCAGAACTAGACCAAACAAACATAATAGACATCAACAGAACTCTCCACCCCAAATCCACAGAATATACATTCTTCTCAGCACCACATAGCACCTACTCTAAAATTGACCACATAATTGGAAGTAAATCACTCCTCAGCAAATACAAAAGAATGGAAATCATAACAAACCGTCTCTCAGACCACAGTGCAATCAAATTAGAACTCAGGATTAAGAAACTAACTCAGAACCACATAACTTCCTGGAAATGGAAAAACTGGCTCTTGAATATTGACTGGATAAATAATGAAATGAAGGCAGAAAGAAAGATGTTCGTCAAAACCAACGAGTATGAAGACACAACATACCAGAACATCTGGGACACATTTAAAGCAGTGTCTAGAGGAAGATATATAGCAATAAATGCCCACATGAAAGGAAGGAAAGATCTAAAATCAACACCCTATCATCAAAATTGAAAGAGCTAGAGGAGCAAGATCAAAAAAATACAAAAGCTAGCAGAAGCCAAGAAATAATTAAGATCAGAGCAGAACTGAAGGAGATAGAGACGCAAAAAACCCTTCAAAAAATCAATAAATCCAGGAGCTGGTTTTTTGAAAAGATCAACAAAATAGACAGACTGCTAGTCAGATTTATAAAAAAGAAAAGAGAGAAGAATCAAATAGATGCAATAAAAAGCAATAAAGGGGATATTACCATGGATTCCCCAGAAATACAAACTACCATCAGAGATTACTACAAACAACTCTATGCACACAAACCAGTAAATCTGGAAGATATGGATAAATTCCTGGACACTTGCAATCTCCCAAGCCTAAACCAGGAAGAAGTCAAAACCCTGAATAGACCAATAACAAGGGCCAAAGTTGAGGCAACAATTCTTAGCCTATCAACCAAAAAAATCCCAGGTCCAGATGGGTTCACAGCCGAATTCTAACAGACATACAAAGAGGAGCTCGTACCACTCCTTCTGAAACTATTCCAAACAATACAAAAAGAGGGAATCCTTCCCATATCGTTTTATGAGACCAACATCATCCTGATACCAAAATCTGAGAGAGACTCAACAAAGAAAGAAAACTTCAGGCCAATATCCATGATGAACATAGATGCAAAAATCTTCAATAAAATACTGGGAAACTGATTGCAACAGCACATTAAAAGCTTATCCATCATGATCAAGGAGGCTTCATCCCAGGAACATAAGGCTGGTTCAACATGTGCAAGTCTATAAATGTAATCCACCACATAAACAGAACCAAAGACAAAAACCACATGATTATGTCAATAGATGCAGAGAAGGCCTTCGACAAAATTCAACAGCCGTTTATACTAAAAACTCTCAATAAACTAGGTATCAAAGAAACATATTTCAAAATAATAAAAGCTATTTATGACAAACCCACTGCCAATATCATACTGAATGGGCAAAAACTGTAAACATTCCCTTTGAAATCTGGCACTAGACAAGGATGCCCTCTCTCACCACTCCTATTTAATATAGTATTAAATAGGCAAGAAAAAGAAATAAAGGATATTCAATTAGGAAAGGAGGAAGTCAAATTGTCTTTATTTGCAGACGACATGATTGCATATTTAGAAGACCCCATCGTCTCAGCCCAAAATCTCCTTAAACTGATAAGCAACTTCAGCAAAGTCTCAGGATACAAAATCAATGTGCAGATACCACAAACATTCCTATACACCAATAACAGACTTAAAGAGAGCCAAATAAAGAACAAACTGCCATTCACAATTGCTACAAAGAGAATAAAATATCTAGGAATACAACTAACAAAGGATGTAAAGGATCTCTTCAAGGAGAACTACAAACCACTGCTCAGTGAAATAAGAGAAGACATTAAACATATGGAAAAACATTCCATTCTCATGGTTAGGAAGAATCAATATTGTGAAAATGGCCATACTACCCAAAGTAATTTATAGATTCAATGCTACCCCCATCAAGCTATCTATGACCCTCTTCACAGAACTGGAAAAAACCACCTTAAACTTCATATAGAACCAAAAGAGAGCCCACATAGCCAAGACAATGCTAAGCAAAAAGAACAAAGCTGGAGGCATCACGCTACCTGACTTCAAACTATACTACAAGGCTACAGTAATCAAAACAGCATGGTACTGGTACCGAAACAGAGATATAGACCAATGGAACAGAACAGAGGCCTCAGAGGCAATGCCACACATCTACAACCAACTGATCCATGACAAACCTGACACAAACAAGCAATGGGGAAAGGATTCCCTGTTTAATAAATGGTGTTGGGAAAATTGGCTGTCCAGCAGAAATGAGACCCCTTTCTGACCCCTTACACTAAAATTAACTCCAGATGGATTAAAGACTTAATCATAATGCCTAATACCATAAAACCCTAGAATGAAACCTAGGCAAAACCATTCAGGACATAGGCATAGGCAAGGACTTCATGACTAAAACACCGAAAGCATTGGCAACAAAAGCTAAAATAGACAAATGGGATCTAATAAAACTCCAGAGCTTCTGCATAGCAAAAGAAACAATCATTAGAGTGAACTGGCAAGCAACAGAATGAGAAAAAATTTTTGGAAGCTACGCATCTGACAAAGGGCTAATATTCAGAATCTACAAGGAACTAAAACAGATTTACAAGAAAAAAACAGACAAACCCATTCAAAAGTGGATGAAGGACATGAACAGACACTTTTCAAAAGAAGACATATATGAGGCCAACAAACATATAAAAAAATGCTCATCATCACTGGTCATTAGAGAAATGCAAATCAAAACCACATTGAGATACCATCTCACGCCAGTTAGAATGGCGATCATTAAAAAATCTGGAGACAAAAGATGCTAGAGAGGATGTGGAGAAATAGAAACACTTTTACGCTGTTGGTGGGAATGTGAATTAGTCCAACCATTGTGGAAGACTGTGTGGAGATTCTTCAAGGACGTAGAAATAGAAATACCATTTGACCCAGCAATCCCATTACTGGGTATATATCCAAAGGATTATAAATCATTCTATTATAAAGACACATGCACACGAATGTTCATTGCAGCACTGTTTACAATAGCAAAGACCTGGAACCAATCCAAATGCCCATCGATGATAGACTGGACACGGAAAATGTGGTGCATATACACCATGGAATACTATGCAGCCATGAGAAAGATGAGTTCATATCCTTTGTAGGGACATGGATGGATCTGGAAATCATCATTCTCAGCTAACTGACAAAAGAACAGAAAAACAAACACCACATGTTCTCACTCATAGAGGGGGGTTGAACAATGAGAACACATGGACACAGGGAGGGGAGAATCACACACCGGGGTCTGTTGGTGGGGAATGGGGAGGGACAGTGGGGGGTAGGGAGCTTGGGGAGGTATAACATGGGGGAAAATGCCAGATATAGGTGATGGGGGGATGGAGGCAGCAAAACACATTGCCATATATGTATCTATGCAACAATCCTGCATGTTTTGCACATGTACCCCAGAACCTAAAGAGCAATAAAATATTTTTTTAAATGTTACCATGATGAAAATTGTACAGAAATAGTAAGACAACACATTTAAAAAATTAGCTAACCATGGCATAGTTGAATGAAAAGAAACATGATCAACTATCTATGGTTTAATATGGGATTGCCACACTGTGTTAATCCCAGACTGGTTTCTCTGTTACCTAACACATGTTCAGATGGCAAATGAGCTCAGAGAATTTGAATTTATTTTATTACCAATCTAAGCCAACCATACTTAACCATTCATTGGATAAAACATTGAGAGTTTGTCATCCAAAATATTATGTGCTGACACTTTGGAAGATGGCAATGTGACTTTACATTTCCAAAGGGTTTTTTTTTTTCCTTCCTTAATTTAAAGCGATCAAAAAGCAAGTGGTGTTGGGAGTCATCAGTGGTTCAATAAAACTTGAATGATCTGGGTGATGGTAACTGACACATACCATTGTTCTTCATCCGATTTACTAATAAGTCAGTCTTTCCCTTAGTGAAACTCTTGCAGTTAATAAGGTGGCTCATTTAGTTGTCACCAGAACAATGTAAGTGAAAAGACTAGATTTAGAGAGCACAGCAGCAGCAAGTGCAGACTCAGGAGCATAACCCACATCATCCCCACCCCATCATAGAGCAGAGAGCAGATCAAAGCTGCCCCCTGAGGGCATTCCTTCTGATTTGTAGGTTTACCTTGGAATCAGTGCAGGCAGATTTTTTTTTTCTTTTCTTTCAAAAACCTCTCATGTACTCATTCTAGCACCAGACTAGCAGACATTCAGGACCAGGGCAAAATTTCTCTTGTCAATATACCCTTCTTTTCTATTCCCATGCCGTTCCTCAAGTCCTCCTTAAAAAATAGAAAATAGTAAGTAAATCTAGAACCATGTCTACACAAGTCTCAAAATACAGTTTATCTAATTTTGAAGTCATTTTATGTAGCAATTATCTGTACATTCACATAATTGATTGCATCAGCTATTTGAAGGTTGTTGGTGAGAAAGGGATTGCTCAATTAAGAGGTGGTCATCCAATCCAATTAGCTTAATCATTTGACCTTAACCAGCATGATTCAGTTATTTGAATCATGAAGCAGCCAGATTGAATTGAGCATTTTAAAAAGGATCTTTTTTCTCTGTGATTAACTTTAATGATGACATAAATAACAAATGTGATGCAAAAATGAATAAACTGATGATTTTCCAAAGAACTCTTGTTTTTCAGGATAACCAAAGATTACTCTGAGTAATACATCTAATTGAAAACTGTATTAAGCATTTCCTAGTTCAAAATGCTGTCTTAGACACTGAAGAAACACGAGATAACTCACACATAGTTCCTCACTTCAAATGTTTGATCTTAAGCAGAAGACAAGTATATAACCAGATATTCATATTGCAAAGAACAATACAACCTACTAAATAAAGTTGTAATAATAAGTAATGAGAGCAATTAATTCTAAGACAGAGAAGGCAGAAAAGGCTTGGGGCTGGGACTTGGAGGGGGATAAAAATAATTAAAGGTAGAAAAATGAAATGCCTTCAGGGCCAGCCAGGTGATATAAATGTGAGAAGTTCAAGAGAGTTAGAGCCTGAGGAGAATTATACTATCGATGCCCTTCAAAAGGATCTGAAAGTCAATTTTAAAATCTATTTCTTGGCAAACAAAATTATAACTGCACTCATTTAGTTAAAAATAGAATAATCAAGAAACCATTGTATGATGAAGAAGCAGAATGCACTAAGTGCCAGGTGCTGTCTGCTCCCTGACTGTCATCCTTCCTCTCCCAGTCCACTTTTAATCTTAATCCTGTAACCTCTCGGATTTAGATCAAACAATTGAGTTCCACACACTGGGACTCAACATTGAAACTTCTTTCCTATTGGTTTTGGCCTTGCTCCCTTAGGAATGATAACAGAACTTTATCCTGAACTCATGCCCCTTCAAAGTATCACAGGCTTTAGAACAGAGTTTCTAATGCATTCCTAATGCTTATTTAGATCCCTAGGTTTGTAATCAGCCAGTTATCCAGTTCAGCCCAGCCAGTTACATAGACCTTTTGCAATTAGCATTCAGCCTTGTACTGGTCTCTCCACCCAGAGACTGTGGTGCCCCAAGTCTCAGACCAATGAAGTGAATGCTGCCATCTGCTGACAGATTTCCATGGTGCCAACTGCCTGTGAATCCTGCCTTTCTGAATACCACCGGCTGGTGGTGGGTTCCCTGCTGCTACGCTTCACCAGACATCAGGATGCACATATTCCTAGGCCTTCCTGCCAACACCACCCCCATTTTTGGTTGGCATACACTGGGGTAGCAGAATTCTGCCCATCTGACTCATCCTCAGCATCTACAGCATGCCCATCCTAGCAGAGCTGGTGACGTCTGGGAATCTAGGACTCAGCCCTTTCCTTTTTAGATGTATTCTTCTATTATTCACAGAGCCTTGCTGAGGTGTTCTCTGAGTTACAATGAAACTTGCTCTATTAAAAACATCAAGTAGATAATTCATCTAAGAACTATTCATTGCCACTCGCTGTGGGGATCGCTCCCGTTCACAGTGCTTAGCTGTACCATGGCCATTTTGAGCTTGAGCCCATACACGTTTCACCTTTTACCTGGAGGCTGTTGAGCTGAGGAAAAGGGGAGTGTTGATGCATGATTTCTGCAGAATACTG
>CAUYLG010008487.1:0-82603 GCA_963573385.1 Cacajao melanocephalus | reverse complement strand
CTTCCTGTCTCCATTGTTAAGCACAATTATTGGCATAAAAGAGGTTTTTAATACCCATTTTTAGACTGCATTCTAGCCTGGGCAATAGAACAAGAATCCCGTTCTCTCTCCTTCTTTCTCTTCCTCTTTCTTTCTCTCTTATATGCTTTTTTTTTCTTTCTTTCACTCTTTCTTTCTTCTTTTCTCTCTTTTCCTTTCTTTCAAAAATAAAAAAATAAAAATAAAAAATAAAAAATAAATAAAAAAAATAATAAGATGTTTGACAGGACAGCCAGATGTAATGAAAAATTAGCTAGCAAATACACATCTCAAAAGCCATTTTGGATACAGGCTCCATGAGAGCCAGGATGTTGGTCTACTTTATTCACTGTCATATCTATTGCTTAGACCATGTGGCAGCACACTGTAGGTACTTAATAAAAATACAACATAAATAAATATTATAGCAATTATTAAAAATTTATAAGTATTAGCCATTACAATATAAATACAAAAAGCAAATTATAACTATTTTAACTGGGATTTGAAATAGTTTTCTTTATGCTAAATACAAACAAAAGTGTGTTTGCTCTTTGGTGTGTCTGATTAAATTTAAGACAATTTTCAGCAGTTCTTTTTTCTAACAACACAGTTTGCTACAGATCGAGAATTATACTTAATATGAAATATATATCACTTCTACATAATTAGACTTAATAGAAATGAGAATGGATAGAAACCAGTCTCCAGCAGCAGCAGCCTTTCTCAACTGATACACCTTGAGCATACTGCAGCAAATTAGCTCTATCTGCTTATGTCCCCAATAAGCCTGCAGCACACACCTACTCAAAAAGATGGATAGGTAACCAATGTGCATAGATTATATCAATTCCCTGATACAGTCTAGATATGTGTTTCTGCCCAATCTCACGTCAAATTGTAATCTGCAACGTTGGAGGTGGGGCCTGGCAGGAGGGGACTGGATCACTGGGGCAGATTCTCATGGTTTAACACCATCCCCGTTGGTGCCGTTGACACAACAGTGAGTTCTTGTACGATCTGGTTGTTTAAAAGTATGTGAATGTGGCACATATATACACCATGGAATACCATGCAGCCATAAGAAACGATGAGTTCGTGTCCTTTGTAGGGACAGGAATGAACCTGGAAACCATCATTCTCAGCAAACTGACGCAAGAACAGAAAATCAAACACCGCATGTTCTCACTCATAGGTGGTTGTTGAACAATGAGAACACATGGACACAGGGAGGGGAGCATCACACACTGGGGTCTGTCGGGAGGAAATAGGGGAGGGACAGCGGGGGGTGGGGAGTTGGGGAGAGATAGCATGGGGAGAAATGCCAGATATAGGTGATGGAGAGGAAGGCAGCAAATGACACTGCCATGTGTGTACCTATGCAACAATCTTGCATGTTCCTCACATGTACTGCAAAACCTAAAATGCAATTAAAACACACACACACACACACACACACACACTCACACAAAATTAACAAAGATCAATGCCCTCAGCTTCCACTCCAGTTGGTTGGTGGAAGATGGTCAATAAACAAAATAAATCAGCAGAATATACAGAATCTTGAATGCTAATAACTTCAACTTGATAAACAAAGCATAGAAGAAGAATAGACAATGCTGTGGTTAGATTTTAAATTTTAAACAGAATGGAGAGGGTTTTACTGAGAAGATGACATTTAAACAAAGACCTGAAGGAGACAAAGGGGAAACCTTACAGAGATCATAGAGGCAAGAACATCCTAGTAGACGGAACATTAAAATAAAGGCTCAGAGGTGAGTGAGTGTCTGACACTTTGAAGAAAAATTAAGAATGACAGTGTGGCTGGCACGTCCTTAGAGAGGAAGAGAGACATGAGAGATAGAGACAGACATGTCACAGAAACCCAGGCCCAATAAGGTCCCGAAAACTATTGTAATAACTTTTTCATGAACATGGGATAAAATAGGGCGTGATTCAACCCTTAATATGTCTGAAGATGTATTTTAATCACCAGCTGTTTCCTACACACCCTATAATAATATATATTTGATAGTACACAAAAAAGTTCATGGATTAATTTCAACATTAAAAAAAATTACTCAATGTTAACAATTGATCACTAATTAAGCTGGAATAAACCAGATTTTAAAACATATTTCAGCAGTGGAGAGAATTTTGGTAAAATAATTTGTCTTCAATTACAACTTTTGAATTGTAACAGAAACTACTAGTGGTTAAACAATGTCCATGTTCCCTTTGGTTCATGATAGTAACTCTTTCAGATCTTGTAACTAAGTACTGGCTAATAAGACACTGACAAAAGATATTGGTGCCAATTCTAGGTCCTAAAATAGAATACATATTGCTATCTTGGCTCCTTTCCTCTTGTAGCTGGCTAGGAAACAGCGAGAACTGAAATAGAGATTGATGTAACATCCTAAAGTGAGCAGAGTTTACCAACCAGCCCTGACTGCTTATCTCTCATTGGTGACATAAGGAAGAGAAAAAGGTCTATCTTTTCACAGTTCATAAATTGGAGTCTTTGGTTAGCACTAACTTACCCGATATCCTATAAAATATATTAGCAAAACAGGAGGTTAAACAGAACAGAACTCATAAATCTCTATTACAATCTTTAACTCGCTCATATTCACTTTTCACCTCTTTACGATATCCAACAACCACACATGCAACATTTTACTCTGTGTTTTTTAATATAACTAAGAAACAAGGGATCTACTCCCTTTCGAAGGCTAATTTTTATTCCACCTGATAGAAAGAAATGGAAGAGAACAGAGGCCTCAGAGGCAGCACCACACATTAAAGTGAATTTGAAAGGCAAATTTAAGGTGTAAGAGTCTATAGAAATAAAAAAAATTCTTTTTTTAATATTTCTGATATTATGTTTAAAATGTGTATATATATATATATATATATATATATACTCAAAGAACATTTTGGAGTACTTGTTTGGAATGGCCTAGTTAACAGCATGGAGACACTAACATCTTGTCTCAGCCTTTGAAAAATGCTATGAGGGTCTATGGCTATACCACCCTGAACACACCCGATCGCATCTGAAAATGCTATGAGGATATAAACTCTCAACAAATAGTCACTTCCTCTTATATGGTGACTCCTAGTCAAGTTTGTCTTTAAAAATACAGTTTGGAGGATATAGCATGCAAGGATATTTCCAAGGTAAATAAAATACACTGGCTACTTCATTTTGAATTCAGAACACAAAATGAGCTGATTAAGTGACAGAAAATAAAATATCCCAAGTGGGAAAGTGGGAGGAACAATCTGTTTATTAGATTGGTCATGTTTTTTTTTTTCCAAAAAAAAAGTTATGAGAACATTTAAGTCTAACATAGAACAATAGTAAGAAAAGTTAAAAATGGACAACTCAGCAACTATCTCCTAGCTTGATTTGCAGACAAAGTTACTGAGATGAAAGGACAACTCCACAGGCCAAGGTTAACTACCTTTATGTTTAGAGTTTACAACAGAGCGTATTATAGATAAAAATTAATCAATCTGCTTGGATTGTTCATATAGCAAAATAAAATGGTAATAAGTAATCAGTTTAATTATTCTCTTATCTAAATAACTGATAAGTCTACTTTTATGTAATCTGCAAATATTACCTTACTATGTAATTTGACTTTAGCACTATAAAACCCAAGATGTAATAAATAAAGTCTTTGCCCACAAGAAGTACTGAGTAGATAAACTAAGGTAGAGTAATATTATAAAGTGTTTATTTGGGCAAAGAGAGATTCATGAATCAGGCAGCTCCAAACGACAGTGGTTTCAGAAGCTCCACCAAGGGGGCACCAGGGGAAAGACGTTATAGGATGAACAAAGAAACGAAGCATAAAAAAAATGATAATTGGTTTAAATTAGTTTCCTTATTTGGTCTGTCTTGTTGGAAAATCCCTGTTTACTTAATTACAAATTTATTCATTTTTTTTACTAGGTGAGCTTAAGCTCTGTTTTTCTTTAATATAGGCATTTACAAAAAATAGCTCAACTTAAGCTTCACTTATGTTTGCAAATCAAGCAATGTTTAGATTACTTATGAGACCTAACTGGCTTTGTCTGCTTGGTACTCTTCAGGAACAATCTCCATTTTAATTTACTTTAACAGAAGTTAACAACCATCTGGGGAAAGAAGGAGATGTCATGGTCTCCCAGTAGAACTACTGGGAGAGTACTTTAGTGAGTCCGTTTTTCACACTGTATTCAGAGCGATCTCTCTCATTACGTTATTTCATTGATTTTCAATCCACTTAGCTATTAACACAGAACGTTTTGTGTTAGAGTTTTCAGCCCTCTACATAGTCCTTCCTTAGGTATGTTTTAGCTTGATCTCTCACTGTGCTCCCCCTCTGTCTACTTTAGGCATACTGGTTGTGGTTCCTGTTGCCATATGTCTTTGTAAAAGTTGGTTTTGCTTCATCAGGTTAACGCCTTCAGATCTCAGCCTGTCACTTCCCTGACCTCCCGTTTTATATCAAATTCTCTATACCTAATGTCCCATAGCACTACAAACCTCTCCTTTATGCATAGTGGTTAGAAATTGTTTTACATTTTCGTTATTAATTAATGTCTATCTCCCTTCCGAGAGTATAAGCTGCAAACATAGAAAAATCACATTTCTTTCTCCTCAACATTGTAAAAGTGCTTTCTAAAGTGCCTGAATTCTGTAGGATCTCAATAAATATTAGTAGAATTATTATTACTATTAAGTGAAAAATGAAATCAGTAACCCCATCTATGAGATTTCAGAAAA
This sequence comes from Cacajao melanocephalus, assembly GCA_963573385.1. Lineage (NCBI taxonomy): Eukaryota > Metazoa > Chordata > Mammalia > Primates > Pitheciidae > Cacajao > Cacajao melanocephalus. Next base: position 77,805 of record CAUYLG010008487.1, on the reverse strand, counting down.
TTCCTTTCTGTTAAGGAGTTTTAAATTTCAGCTCTTCAGCTTAAACTAGTCATGGGTTAGTTGTTTGCTTGGGATTTATCTGTTTTTTTTTGTTTGTTTTTGAAAAAACAAACATTGAATTTCTTAGAAAAAGGAAGGGATTGATTGCCTCTAACCATGTTAAGGACACTCATTGCTTTATGTATCCAACAAATAACCACTGAAACAACGTAAATTCAAAAGAGCTTCACAGGTTTGAATCACTCAAGGGCACAAAGTTATAAATTTATTTTTAAAATAAATGTAACCTATATTACTGTTTAAAATTCTGTTGGCTTACTCTACCCTATTTATGGTAGATCGGAATTGTGTACTATTACTTGCAGTGCTTGCTAAACTAAATTATGAGTTAACTTTTTACTTCTGTGAAATAGACTTAGAATCCCTCGTTTACCTACACTGAGACATTTTCCTTCCTGAAATTTTTTCTCCCTTGATTGAAAAATTAGAGGTACTTTGTTTTGTCTTGACACTTAACCTTACCAAATATTCCACTTATCTATTACTTTTATTGTTTATTTAAGATGTTTATGAAGAAATAAATTACGGAGCACTTACCATGTGTCATGATCTGTGCAAAGTACTTCACATGCACTCTCTTATGCAATTATCATGACTGCCTCTTAATACAGAGACTATTACTAGATTATTTTAGTAAATAGACAATTTTAGTAAGTTGCCTCATATCACATGGTTAATAAGGGGCATGGCTGGAATGGTAGATCAGTTCTTCTTTTATTCCAAAGATTGTATCAAGGTTAAAAGAAACAGCTTGAAGCGGTAGAAAGATCTCTAAACTTAAAAGTCTTTTAAACCCCAGAGACAGAGATAAGCTATGACTCCATTACTAACTGGCAAGTCACTAGGGTTCTCTATAGTCACTTTTAAAATAAAGAACATGTAGGACATCAGGGGGCAAAAACCATTGTCTGCCAAGTGAAAGTTAATAGATTCTCTGCTTCCCTCATCTTCCTTTTTCCCAGCCCCCAAATTAAGTCCAAAGAAAGAATGATGAATGGCTTAATGATCACGTATTATACAAGTAAACAGGGATGTAATCATATAGTCAGCATTTTTCATCTTCTAAACCATATGCTTATCTTCACAGAGTAGAATTTTTAGATTAGTAGCATTTTTTAATGTGGTGTATATCATTAGGAGATAAGACTACTACCAGCTGTTTGAAGGAAATAGGAGTTTTACTAAAAGAATCCATTGGAAGGAAGTGAATAAGACAGATTGATGATAGGAGAGGAAATCAAGTCTAACCGCCCTATTTCTTATTCTAACTCTCTATTTTTCTCACAAGTTACAGTGACTTTTGAAGAAGATTTTTATATCTTCATTCACATCTCTATAAAGTGTTATAATGTGAAACTTTTTACTTACATAAAAATTAATGCTTGAAAAGTACTTTTAAATCCCTAGTACTTCAAGCATTTAACATGAATTCATGAAATAATGTCATCTATTATAACATAAAATGTAGTAAAGCAATAGTTATTTGACAGTGTTGAAGAAGTCTTAATTAAACGGACTAGATCCCAGATAGAGTACGAAGTCCTACAACACGGACACATCACAGGTATACTGAAACTGTATGATTTTTAATGTAAAGAATACTTGGATTTGATTTAGGTAATAAAGAATGAAATTCCAATTTTCTTATTTTTTTATTGTATCCTATAGCTGTTAAAAACAAAGATAATCTGGCATGAACTCACAAAATATTAATTCTCTCATGTAAAGGTAAACTTATCAAAGGTAAATTTCTCCTGTCTTACTCTGTGATGCTATCATCGATGTGTCTGCTGCCTGCTCAAACTCTTACCATCACATGCCCATTAGAGCCAACCAGAAAAAGAAAACAGAAAAAAACAAGGTCATGTCTTGGCCTCTAATGATACTCCATGGAAACTATACATAACTGTACATAAACACGTTTACTTATAATGTACTGGCCAAAACTTAGCCCTCTAGTTACAAAGCAAAGTGATAAGTATCGTCTTTATTCATTATCATCTACAAAATCAAAAATTGAGGAGTATGTACACTAGCAGTCTCTGCCATAATGATCTTATGCAAGTGGAATTAACTTCCTAAACCACAAATTGATCATTTGTCACAGACGTTTCGATATCTGTATTATCAAAATGTAATGATGATGGCATGCTCTATTTGAAAGTGTCTGTCACTTTCAAATACAATGTATTTACATTTAAGTCCCAGGTAGACCTATAACATTATTTGCTTATAAGAGTCCATGAATAGGAAAATCTTCAAATGGAATATTGTATTACTAACAAAGTGATAAAATACATTGGAAAACGGTCAGCACATTTAAGTAATGCCTTAAATCTTTCATGCCATCATTAGCGTGTATATGCACTGGCTACTCGAGCTCCCATCACCAGGTGATGGTATTGCGGATTTAAAGAATTTCTTTTTCAACATGGTTTTAAAGATTCTGTTTATAACACAGAAAAGACTCTATTAAATATTAATTACTAGGTTTAACATATCTCTTTTGGCACTTACATTTATTTAAGAAAGTATCAGCCTCTTCCTACTTAGCAGGGGGGTTTTTTTGTTTGTTTTTTCTAATTCAAGAAGATCTGAGGCTATTCAAGAATGAGTGCAGGCTGGGGTTAAGATTTGACAAGAAGTAACTAAAGCCAATCTTGTCAGATTGTTCTGCTCCAATTCAAAGCCACACATACAAAATGCTCAGGAGGGATTCCTGTATTTCAGCCACACTTGTATACACACACCACTTGTACATTCCTCAGAAGTCTCTAATAAAAGCAGCTTCTTTTTAACAGTATTGCAACCTTTGTGAAGATGGGTTACCTTTTTTATGGGGTGAGGTATCAGACAGACAAAAGACTGATATCTAAAAGCAAGGAAACTCCCATTTCTAGTGGTGGGAGAAGTGGAAAGCAGTTATAGATATAGTGAAGAATAACTACTGAGTGCACAAACTTTGAATTCTTTTTAAGCAAAGAATTCTTGAAGAAAAAGTTGGATCATTTGTCCTCAAAGAAACTACCTCAGAACACTGAAGTTCCTCGTTTGAACCAAAGGAAAACTATTGCTGACAATTGGTAAAAGAGACGCAATGAACCAGTTGTCAGACGTGCCTACTGAATGCCAATTTGTAAAATAAAACCCTTTGAACAACCAGAGGATGTTTTAAAAGAAGCTGCTGATTCAAAATGAATAACTTCACTTTACTGTGTTTTCTGCTCTTGTATAGATCATCATTACTATTTTTACTTTCTATTTTCAGCAGAAATTTGAGTTAACCTTTTGTTCCATCTGTAGCCCGCCTTCTCAAGCAGCACCACCTCCTTTTCATTATTCCTTTCAAAAGCACTGAAATTTGCAAAAATGTGCTGTTTTCCTCCCTCACTCTGTGGAGGAGTAGCGGAGCTGGCTTTTCAAGCATGAAGATTCCTAATAATCAAAGGAACGTGAGGATGAAAATGAGTATGCAGAGCGGATGATACCCAAAATCAGAGCAAGGTGTGATTGGAGAGGTGATGAAAATCCTTTTGCCTTAAAATGCATTCTCTAGAAGCTTGTCATAGCACCCAAAACTTCCACTGTGACTTGCTGAAGACTTTAAGCCTTTAATAAAAATTAAAAATATTTCCATGAAAATATTATTCACTAAACCACTATCAACCATAAATCTCTCAGTTCATTTTGGTTTATCTGTTTATCCCTAAGGCCAAGAGTCTTTTGATTTCTTAGCAAAAGTTAATGGTAATGAGGAAATGTCAAAGTCCAGACGCCAAACTTTCTCTCATACGATGACTTCTGTTAAGGTCAAAACAGTTGCCAGATCTCCATATGACAGTTTTTATTATACATTTAGTAGATTAGATAATCTTAGAATCTGAGAAAGTAGGCAAAAATTTATTCTGAATACTCTAGTGCCTTAAAATAGATCTTCTTTTTCACAACAGCACTTTCATATATTTAAAATATAGCTACATGTATAGCTATATATGTTTATCAAATATGTATTTATTCATCCTCAGAAAATGCTCAGAGCAAATAAGTATTCACAGCCCCTCAGTAACAATCTTGGCACTTCATCAGGGTTTGCTCTCCTGGAAGGACAATCTATGCCTGACTGTCTGTGACCAGCTGGGCAGTATTTCAGGGAGAGGCTTGGCAAGACGCACATGTGGACCTGAGCAGAGACAGCCAATTCTGGCTCTTTTGTGAATAAAGATAAGGAATGGAAGCATCACCAAGAATTCAGCCATCAATTCATCTATAATGGCAAATTTCCCACATAGATGTGGAATGACATGGTAAATGGCATAAAATTGTATTGCAGAATAAGAGTTAAGGTCTCCTCCAGCCCTTAACTCTTATTCTACAGTAAGGTCACATAATCTTATTATCAGATAAAGCATCTGAGGCTAAAGTGACTTACTACTCTACATCCTATAACTAGTAACAGCCAGGCCAGGTCTGACAACTCAGGGCCCCTTTACAGGAAATTCTCTTGACTTTAACTAAATGTGACCGTCTTAGTTTGGGAGGTTATAACGGAATATTATAGACTGGGCAGTTTAAACAACAGATATTTCTCATAGTTCCAAAGGCTAGGAAAGTCCAAAAATCGAGGCACCATCAGATCCAGTGTTGTCTGATGAGGGATGCTGTCTGGCTCATAGACGGCTGTCCTCTGGCTGTATCTTCACATGTGTCTCTTCTTATGAGGGCACTAATCCCATCAAGAAGTCTCCACACTCATTATGTAATCACATCCCAAAGGCCCCACCTCCTAATACCATCACATTGGGGATTAGGGTTTCAGCATACTAATTTGGGGGAAAAATAAATATTGAGTTCATAGCATTGGCTAAGAAAAATATTGTTAAGTGCAATGCTTGTGAATATATTGCTATTTATATGCACTAAATACCTTTTCTGTTTAAAAAGATTCTTCTGTGTCCCCTTTGTAAAGTCTCATATCGCAGAAAAGGCATAAAAGTAAGCAACAGAAGACTTACTTTTAGTATCACTTCTGCCATAAATTGCATCACTTTTAGCATGTCCTCACTTTCTGACTCAACTTATTTATTCTGAAAACTATGGTGGTTAATTTTTTTAAAAAATTTCTAAAGTCCCTTTAATTCTATTATTCTGGAAATGTAAACATTCTTGAAAAATGCAAAATGTAGCCCCATAATTTATCTGTATTGTGATCATATGCTCATTTAAGAATAGTATTATAGAATATTCATCTACAGGTCTTTCTCTGGAAAAGGCAAATGTATACAGAACTTGCAGTTAACAATCAAAATTCTATTAATTTTGTCAAGATTACTATCAGCATGATATGCCCTAACGACTTCAAGAAAGAGTTTATTGACATTAAAATAATATAGCTGCACCAAAAATATAAAAGCTTGTTCGTAGAGAGCAATGGCATTACAAACATACTGTGCTTCCAAATACTACTAGCTGATAAGCTGCCAGCCCAACACCCCACAGTGACAAGTGTCCTGTTTTACAAGGAGATAACAATAATGCTATTTTTTTCTATTTTATTATTTACTATCAAAAAGTATACACAAATCTCTAGTTAAATGTTAAAACTTGGCTGGGCATGTGGCCCACACTTGTAATCCAAGGACTTTGGGAGATTGAAGCAGAAAGATCTCTTGAGTCTAGGTGTTCAAGACCAACCTAGGCAACATAGTGAAACCTTGTTTCTGTATAAATAAAAAATAAGTAAAAGTTAAAATTTATGAAAATTTACACGCACACACTTACAGGCCATACATTGTACCAGTCTCGAGAAATGTAAACAAACGTGAAGACGCAGTATTAAGTCGTAACTGCATAAAACTATGCTAGTCTATGCTGTAGCACTATAAGACTTTCACAGCCACTTCTTGTTGCTATTGCAGTGAGCTCAAGTGTCCCACATATCCCCTTAAAAAGTCCTGTAATGCTAATCAACTCTGTGTGAGCAGTTCATCTCTCCAGTACATTGCATATTGCAGAAAAAAGTAATCCTTTGTGGTTTTCATATATTTTCGCCATGTTTAGTGTTTAGTGCAATAGGTAAATCTTAAATATGACATTGACTTTAATCATTCTAAGTATTGAGGCCACATGACATGTAATGTTTTTCTCTTGATCAGCAACTAAGACCATACAGGATTGTAGCGATAAAGGTGAACTATATAATTTTGGCTTTAATGTCCCAGATTGTCATGCATTTACTCTCCTGGATAATTATTTAGCTCTCTTTTATTGTTCAAGTGTAGCTCACATGAGTAGAAGTATAAAAGGCATAGGAAATTATAATTAGTTCTGTGTGAATTCCATTTGATAGGAGAGAGAAATAAACTTAACACTTGGCCCTAAGGCTATTTCTATATAAAACTACAAACCAACTGGTGAAAAATAATTTATCAAGCAGCAATTCTTGCTATCAATTACCTAATATTTTTTACTGATTTTACAGCAGAAAAGGGCTTGTATATATGGCATTATGTAGACTGAGCTTAAGAGAAACTAAACACACTAAACAGAAAATTAAATGTAAGATTGTCTGGGTTGTAGTAATACAAATGTCTAGCTCCTGTTTATTGAGTCTCCAAACATCTCATGAATGTACAAAATTTTTTGAAAAAATGTCGTGTGTAAATGTAAAACTTTTTCAATTAATCACTGCAAAGTTCACTGCTTCCCAAAGGCATATTAAACTTCAATAAACATATTGGCTATTGAGAACGTGGAGGAAAATGATGGCATCTGTGAATGTGACCCAAAATCTGTTTTATTGCTAATGCTCAACAACGAAGGACTGGTCTTTCAAGTGCAGAAGGAAGTGAGTCAAAGAGGAAGAAAAATCACTGGAGCAGAAAAGGATATTAAAAGTAAAATGTGATTGTCGGATTCATCTGACAATTGAACTCAAAGCATGACTCCAATGGGAACCTTGAAGTTGATTTTGTTTATTGCAGGGTTAAGGGATTATATTGTTTTAGCAAAATTAAAAAGTTGTTTATATTAAATTTGGACTTCTGAGAAAAGAGACAACAAATGCCCAGGAAATATTAACTTTTAAAAATTGTGTACGTTTAGTTATTGTTCAAAAGACAGAAACAGACTTGAGTACTAGGAAAACTGTTTTTTCTCTATTTAAAACTTCGGAGTATAATAATAATTATTATTCTCATTATATTATGTAACTGATTCAGCAAATAATAATTATTATTATATTATGTAATTGATTCAGCAAATAATAATATTATTAATTATATTATTATTATTATTTGCTGAATCAGTTACAGACCTATAATTGCAATTAATAAAAATAAACTACGGTTTTAGGGAAATTGTTTGAAAAGTAAACATGGGGCCTCACAAAATACAAAATCTGGAAAAACAGCCTTGGGAAAAAAAAAGCTAAGGTGACTTCTCACATGTGGAAAATATAAAGCATAACTAACAGAGGACCATGACCAGGGTGTCAGCACTACACAATACTCAAGCTTCTGCAGGTGACCACCACCTACTGTCACGGCTACAGCAATAGACATTCTATTCCACCTCCATGAATTCATTCTATTTGTTTATCTTTGTATCTAATTCATCATCCCATCCATGTTTGGGTGTACAGTAAAGCCATTGAATTCATTATCAGAGACTGCTGTAACAAATTACTATACATTTGGTGGCTTAAAAGAACAGAAGTGTATTGTCTGAAGGTCAGGCATCCAAAATCAAGGTGTCAATAGGGCTGCACTCCCTCCGGAAGCTCTAGAGGAGATTCTGTTTCTGGTTTCTTCCAGCCTCAGGTGGCTGCAGGCATCCTTTAACTTAATGAGGCAGCATCACACCCATCTTTGCCTCCATCTTCACATTGCTTTCTACTCTTCTGTGTGTCTTTCAAAATGTCCCTTCTGTCTCTCATAAAGACACTTGTAACGGCATTTAGGGCCCATCTGAATAACCAAGGTAATCTCATTTCAAGACCCTGAATTTAATTATATCTGCAAAAACATCTTTTTCAAGTGAAGCAGCATTTACAATTTACTGAGGTTAGAACTTGATATCATCGGGTGGGCATTATTCCACCCATTATAGCTATGGAACAGGAAAAGAAAGGATCTAACCTTCTGTTTATATGCTGGCCATTCCAACACATACAGTGCGTGACAACCTCTAGCTAAAAAGTAAGTTTGAGAGCTAGTTGGCCCACAAGATGCCAAATATTTACTAACATCCACTTTATTCACTGCACAAAATGTATACAGTTTTCTTTTCATACGTATGCTTCCACAAAATAAAAGATGCTTATGCAAATCATAATGTAACTGTTCCTCATGCTTTAGTTGCAAACAGAAAACTGAGACTTTATTAGTTTAAATAATATACTTTCTTTATAAACTCATAATATTCCTAAAGGCCAGAAAACAGGCTTTAGATACAGTTTGGTCAGAGATCCGGTTATATTTTGCTGCAAACGTCTTGACTCTTCCATGGTCTTTCTCCTAGAGTCACTGTTAGGCTGGCTTTCTTCCTGGAAACATGATTTAAGATGTTTCCAGCTACATATCTTCACACTTTAACACAGAAGGAGAAACAATCTTTTCCTTAATTCTAGAAAGAGTATGAGATTTAGTATGAGTGGTACATGCTTACACATCTGTACTAATCCTGATGAATAAAATGTCCTGATATGACTTAGGTCATATACTGTATTTCACATATTGAAACAGCTTTAAATCCATATTTCTTAAACCATTTAGACTCTGAAAGAGAAATCAGAGGATGTTTGTAAAGAAAGAAAGAATGCAGAATGAAGGGCAGAGAACTCCAAATGTCAATTATAGAATCACATAGTTGTCATAATAAAAGTCATGCTTATCTAGTTTATTTAGTTATTTTGGTTTTGTCTTCGATTTTTTTTGTTTGTTTTTAACTTTTATTTTCAGATAGAGGTACATGTGCAGATTTGTTATATAGGTAAACTTGTGTCATGGGGGTTGGTTATACAGATTATTTCATGACCCAATACTAAGCCTAATACTCATTAGTTATTTTTCCTGATCCTCTTTCTCCTCTCACCCTCAACTCTCCGCCCTCTGATGGGCCCTATTGTGTCCTGGTCCCCTCTATGTATCCACGTGTTCTCATCCATTGGCTCCCACTCATGAGCGAGAATACAAGGTATTTGGTTTTCTGTTCCTGCATTAGCTTGCTAAGGAAAATGGCCTCCAGCTCCATTCATGTTTCAGAAATTATATGTTCTCGTTCTTTTTTATAACTACATAGTATCCTCTGGTGTATATGTACCACATTTTTTTATCCAGTCAACCATGGATAGGCATTTAGGTGGATTTTATTCTTTGCTATTGTGAACAGTGCTGCAACAAACATACATGTGCATGTATCTTTATGATGGAATGATTTATATCCCTTGGGATATATACCTCATAATGAGATTGCTGGGTTGAATGGTAGTTCTGTTTTTAGGTCTTTGAAAAATTGCCATGTTGTTTTCTACAATGATTGAACTAATTTATACTTTCACCAACAGTGCATAAGTATTACATTTTCTCTGCAACCATGCTAGCACCTGATATTTTTTGACATTTTAATAATGGCCATTCTGACTATTCAGTTATTTTGAGTTTTTTTTAAAGAGCATGAAAATGAAACAATATGTTGATTTAGAACCAATTTTATTTAACATAAATTATCAATCTGTAGAAATTTTTAAGTCTGTATTGAATCAGAATTTTTTAATAATAATCACTCACTAATAAATTTGTTTTGCAATATTGAATATCTTCAGGTTCAACTTATTTGCAATAAGATAGTTGAAGTTTTTTATTTCCTTGCTTTATTGGACACTTGGTGAGAAGAAACTAATAGCACTAAATGACTAAATTACAAATGAATAAAGGTGGCAAATCACGGAATTCAGGGAGCAAACTAAACCTAAAATAGAAGAAAGGAAATAATACAAACAAGAGAATGAGTCAGTGAAATAGAGAAAATAAATGTATCAAAAGTTGGTTATTTATAAAGATGGATAAAATTGGCAAGTGTCTAGCCAGACTGATCACAATTAAAGGGATGACTAAACTAACAATAACAGGAATGCGAAAAGTGGCATCACTACAAATTCTACAAATACTGTAAAAACGGACAGGGAATAATATAAACAACTTTAGGCCCATTATTTTGACAAAATAGAGCAAGTAGATGAATTCCTTAAAAGGCACAAAATACCAAAGCTCACTTAAGAAGAAATAGATTATATGAATAGTCCTACAGAGTAAGTATTCACTTAGTGTCATTGATAGGTTCTTGAAAACTGTGACTTCAAGCAAAATGATACACATCAGGTCCTGAAATAATGTCCCTTTATTCAACGTTATAACACTGATGAAGAAAAAAAAATTGTTTTAGGTCTATTTACTTAAATTGCATTTTCCAAGAACTTTCTAATGATATTAAATGAGGACTTACTGTACCTACTAAAGGAACCGAATTGATAGTTAAAAACTTTTCAACAAATAAATCTTCACTTCCTTGCTTTACTGATGAATTCTAGCAAACTTTCAAGGAAGAAATTAAAACAGAAAATTTAAGAAGATTATATACTCACCAACTTTCTTACATGAAGATAGAATTACCCAGATTGTAAAATCAAAGCATTACAAAAACAGAATATCCATAATTCCTCACTCAAACATAATTGTAAATTCTATGAGAAAATCATATGATATGATTTGGCTGTGTCCCCAAATCTTATCTCAAATTGTAGTTCCCATAATCCCAGTGTGTGGTGGAAAGGACCCAGTAAAAGCTAATGGAATCATGGGGACAGTTTCCCCCATGCTATTCTTATGATAGTAAGTTCTCATGAAATCTGATGGTTTTGTCAGGGGTTTCACCATTCACTTGGCTCTCATTCTTCTCCTTGCTGCTGCCATGTGAAGAAAGACATGTTTGTTTCTCCTTCTTCCATGATTATAAGTTTCCTGAGGCCTCCCCAGCCATGCTGAAACGTGAGTCAATTAAACTTCTTTCCTTTTTAAATTACTCAGTCTCAGGTATGTCTTTATCAGCAGCATGAAAATGGACGAATACAGTAAATTGGTACCAGTAGAGAGGGGTGCTGCTATAAAGATTCCCAAAAATGTGGAAGTGACTTTGAACTGGGTAACAGGCAGAGGCTGGAAGAGTTTGGAGGGCTCAGAAGAAGACAGGAAGAAGTGGGAAAGTTTGGTACTTCTTAGAGACTTGTTGAATGGTTTTGACCAAAATGCTGATAGTGGTATATACAGTGAAGTCCAGCTTGAGGTGGTTTTAGATACAGAGAAAGAACTTGTTGGGAACTGAAGAAAAGGTAACTCTTGTTATGTTTTAGCAAAGAGGCTGGTGGCATTTTGCCCTGCCCTAGAGATCTGTGGAACTTTGAAATTCAGAGAGATGATTTAGGATACCTGGTGGAAGAAATTTCTAAACAGCAAAGTGTTCAAAAAGTGACTTAGGTGCTGTTAAAAGCATTCAGTTTTATGTATTCACAAAGATATAATTTAGAATTGGAACTTATGTTTAAAAAAGAAGCAGATGATTGAATTTTGGGAAATTTGCAGCCAGATGTGTGATTAAAAATAATAATAATAAAAAATTTTTTAAAACATTTTCTGAGGAGAAATTCAAGCCAGCCACAGAAATGTATGTAAGTAACAAGGAGCCAAATATTAATCACCAGGACAATGGAGAAAATGTCTCCAGGGCATGTCAGAGGTCTTCACAGCAGCCCCTTCCATCACAGGCCCATAGGCCTAGAAGGAAAAAAAATGGTTCTGTGGACCAGGCCTAGGGCCTTGCTGCTTTGCACAGTCTCAGAACTCAGTGCCTTGCATCTCAGCCATGGCTAAAAGGGGCTAAGGTGCAGCTCAGGCAGTGGCTTCAGAGTGTGCAAGCCCCATGCCTTGGCAGCTTTCACATTGTGTTGGGCCTGTGGGTGCTCAGAAGACAAGAATTGAGGTTTGGGAACCTCCACCTCGATTTCAGAGGATGTATGGAAACATATGGATGTCTAGGCAGAAGTCTGCTGCAGAGGCAGACGCCTCATGGAGAGCCTCCGCTACAGCAGCACAGAAGGAAAATATGGAGTTTGGAGCCCCCAAATAGTGTTCCCACTGGGACACTGCCTAGTAAAGCTGTGACAACAGGGCCACCATCCTCCAGACCCCAGAATAGTATATCCACAGAAAGCTTGCATTGTGCACCTGGAAAATCCACAGACCCTCAATATCATCTTGTGAAAGCAGCTGGAAGTGGGGCTGTACCTTGCAAAGCCACAGGAGCAGAGCTTCCCAAGGCCGTGGGACCCCACCTCTTGCATCAGTATGACCTGGATGTGCGACATGGGGACAAAGGAGATTATTTCAGAGCTTTAAGATTTAATTACTGCTTCATTGGATTTCAGACTTGCATAAGGACTATACTCCTTCATTTTGGCCAATTTCTCCCATTTGGAGTAAGTGTGTTTACCCAGTGCCTGTACTTCCATTGTATTTAGGAAGTAAATAACTTGCTTTTGATTTTACGGGCTTCTATGTGGAAGGGACTTGCCTTGTCTCAGATGAGACCTTGGAGTTGGACTTTTGGGTTAATGAGGGAATGAGCTAAGGCCTTGAGGGAACTGTTGGAAAGACATAATTGTGTTTTAAAATCGGAAGACATGAGATTTGGGAGGGGTCAGTGGTAGAATTATATGGTTTGGTTGTGATCCCACCAAAATCTCACCTTGAATTGTACTTCCTGTGTGGTGGGAGGGACCTGGTGGGAGATAATTGAATAATGGGGGTGATTTGCTTTGTGCTATTCTCATGAGAGTGAGTAGGTTCTCATGAGATCTGACGGTTTTATAAGAGGCTTCCCCTTTCACTCGAATCTCATTATTCTCCTTACTGCCACCATGTGAAGAAGAACATGTTTGCTTTTCCTTCTGCTATTATCGTAAGTTTCCTGAGGCCTCCTCAGCCATGCTGAACTGTGAGTCATTTAAACCTCTTTCCTTTATAAATCACCCAGTCTTGGGTATGTCTTTATTAGCAGTGTGAGAATGAACTAATACACCATAGTTAACATCGTACTTCGTGTTTAAAGACAAAATGCTTTCCTCTTGGGTTGTAAATAAGACAAGGATGTCTGTTTTCACCATGTCCTTTTAACATTGCACTAGATTGTCATGCCAGAGAAAAAAGTCAAGAAAAACAAAAGGAACTCAGATTGGAGAAGAATGGATAAAACTGTATATATTCATACACATCATACTACCATAACTAATAAGTAAATAGCAGCAAAAGAAAGCTTTTGGAGGTGAGGAATATGTTCAATGTCTTGATTATGGTGATGGTTTCATGAAGGTAAAATATCAACTTGTACACTTTAAATATGTATGATCTATTATACGTAAATTATACCTCACTGAAACTGCTAGAAAATGTTTCTAAACAATAATGTCATAATAGACCAATAAAAACATCTAAGGAAAATGGAGCTGTATCAGAAAGGATGCTTTTATCTGCAAGAAACAAAACTCCAAATTTAAACTGACTTTAAGAAGGGAAATTAATTGGCTCAACATTATAAAAACTAGACCAGAATAGTTTTTACCATAGGAAAAATAAAGTTAGTTTAAGGAAAATTAACCAAAGCCAATTGCAATGAGAAATCACAGGGAAAGCATAGGATAATAATAGATCTGGAAAAAGATAAATTTAGTTTTTTTATACTCATCGTATACAATATTGGGCACCTCTGAATGCCGCAAATCCCAGTTTTATTTTACAGATTTCATTCCGTAAAAATGGCATTCTGGTGAGAGGTCATAGGATTATAAAATTGAAGAGCAAAGCCATGGAAATGAAAATGATGAGCTTAGCTGAACATTCATTTATTGAGGCTCTGCAATGTTGCAGAGACATTAGTAACAACAGTAATAAATAAGACACAAGTTAGCATCATTGTCCTTGATCATTTAGGATTTGCTATTATATACTTGACCATTTAGAAATCTAGTCCCCAAAATTATATTTTTTAATTTTTATCTTTTTATTCGTGTAGATGTATGGGATACAAGTGTAATTTTGTTACATCCACAGGTTATGTATTCATTAAGCAGTATCTCATCATCCACCCCCCTCCCACTTCCTCACCCTTCTGAGTCTCCATTGGCGATCATTCTATACTCTATGTCCATGTATGCACATTATTTAGCTCCCACTTATGAGTGAGAACATGTGGTATTTATCTTTCTGTGTATGCCAGCCCCAAAAATTATGAAGGGGAAAGAAAGCTCAAATTCCATCTTAACTCTATTTGTGTATTTAAAAAGAAGCTGATAAAACCCCCCAAAATTATCTCCACCTTTTAAATGTTGCTAATGACCTTTGATCTGATTCAAGCAAATATTTATGAGCAAAATAGTACAACATATTTTATCAGCAGCAGCACCACTCTGTTGTGTAAAATTCACTAGATACAAATCATTGATGAATATAGTGATAGGCAAATGCAACTAAAAATACTGGAAGGAAACAAGAATTATGATGAGGTTTATCCAACAAACTGGGAATCCGTGAATATGATTTGCAAACAGGGGAGTCTGTACTAGTCTATATTTTTTCAATTCTTCTATCATTTATAGTCAAGACCTAAAGATCTATTCACATTATTGTCAAAATCCAATTGTATAAGTTTCTCATAAACATAATAATTACAAAAAAGTTTTCAACTGCATAACATTTATCATTTAAGCCGGTTGTTGGACTACAAATCAAATTAGAAACTTCTGGTGCCCCCACTTAGAATGTTGCTGGCCCACTTCTTATTCCAGCTGCTACTCTAGTTACCCATCTTATGACTCGCTTTGATAAGCTTCATGTAATTGCAAATTAGGTCATTGCTTCATATCCCTTGCCTTCAGGATTTTTCTAATGTCACAAACAGTGTGGGATATCTGCTGATACCTGTTCAGCACTGAAGCATGACCAATCTGAAAATGTGGGGGAGTTAATGCCCAGGAGCTATCCTTAACCAATGCAAGATGAAAGCCAATAGATAAATGCTTCCTTCTTTCATCCTGTAGGCAGATCATTCTAAGACACATTTCATAAAACACTTCATAAAGTGCAGCAGAATCAAGCTGAGGTTTTCATACTGATTGCCAACTTAATAATGCATCCTTTTTTAAGGTTTTCTTTCTTTCCTGTTTTATTCTCCCATCACTCACTCCTATTCTCTGCATGTAATCTTTGATCTCAGACTCTGGTTTCTCCTCATTGCTTTCAAGGCAAAAACCCAGGTTAGATCTCTGCATAGCCTAAACAGGAAAATGCAATTTCCTATGTGTTGAAGGAATTGCAAGGATTGCTAATATGTACCAGCAGAAATCAGAGGAATATGTGTGTGAATGGTTGGTCTGGAGGAGAATACACTGGGTGATGGTCAGGGGAAGACAAGGCAGAATAAAAGACTAAGTAGGGAATAGTTTATTGACTTGGAAACCTGTGACTCAGAGTTCAATGTCCTTGAAAGGAAACCTGGATCTCATCCTTATACACTATAGGGGTAGCTCTTTGAAGCCTGGACCTAATTATGAGTCCATATTAAATGAGCCAGAGTATGAAATGTCCTTAGAAGCTTCATATAGACCCACAATTGGGTCTATATTTTGAAAATGGACTAATTCATTGGGTTACTGATGTAAGTAACCCAGGAAGAATGACTGGGAGGCCCCAAGAAACTTACAATCATGGCAGAAGGTGAAGGGGAAGCAAGCATGTCTTACTAGGGCAAAGCAGTAGAGAGAGAAGGGAGAAGTGCCACACACTTTTAAACTCTGAGAACTCACTCACTATCAGGAGAACATCAAGGGGAAAATCTGCTCCCATGATCCAATCACCTCCCACCAGCCCCCTCCTCCAATTCAACATGAGACTAGGGCAGGAACACAAATGCAAAACATGTTATTCCAACCCTGCACCCTGTCAAATCTTACATCCTTCTCACATTGCAAAATACAATTATCTATCCCTTCTCAACAGTTCCCCAGTCTTAACTTGTTTTAGCAATGATGCAAAAGTTCACAGTCTAAAATCTTGTCTGAGAAAACGTAAGTAGCTTCTGCCTATGAGTCTATAAAATCAAAAGCCAGTTAGTTACTTCCAAGATACAATGGGGATAAAGGCATTGGGTACATGCTCCCATTCCAAATGGGAGAAATAGGCCAAAACAAAGGGGCTGCACCCTCCATGCAAGTCTGACACCCAACAGGACAGTCATTAAATCTTAGAGCTCCAAAATAATCTCCTTTTACTCCATGTCTCACATCAAGGGCAGACTAATGTAAAGGGTGGGCCCCCAAGGCCTTGGTAGCTGCAACATTGTGGCTCTGCAGGGCATAGCAGCTTTTCCAGGTGCAGGATGCAAGCTGTCAATAGATCTACCACTCTTGCATCCAGAGGACCATGGCCTACTTCTCTCAGTTCCACTAGGCAATATGTCAGTGGGGACTCTGCACAGGGGCTCCAACACCACATTTCCTCTCTGCACTGCCCTGGTAGAGGTTCTCTATGAGGCCTCTGCCCCTGCAGCAGATTTCTGCCTGGATATCCAGGCATTTCCATACATCTTCTGAAATCTAGGTGAAGTTCCCAAACTTCAACTTTTGCCTTCTGTGCACCTGCAGGCCCAACACCACCACATGGAAGCTGCCAAGACTTGGAGCTTGCATCCTCAGAAGCCACCATCTGAGCTGTACCATGGCCCCCATTAGCCACAGTTATAGCTGGAGCAGCTGGTATACAGGGCACCATGTCTCAAGGCTGCACAGAACAGCTGGGCCCTGGGATGGGTGCATGAAACCATTTCCCTCCTAGGCCTCTGGGCCTGTGATGGGGGATATTTCCTGAAGGTCTCTGAATTTCCCTTGAGACATTTTCCCCATTGTCTTGGCCATTAACATTTGGCTTTTCTTATGCAAATTTCTGCAGCCAGCTTGAATTTCTCCCCAGAAAATGGGGTTTTCTTTTCTACCATATGACTGGGCTGTAAATTTTCCAAAATTTTGTGCTCTGCTTCTCTTTTAAATATGTTTTGGTTTCAGATAATCTCTTTGTTCATCCATACAAGTAAACATCTTTAGAAATAGCCGGGTTACATCTTGAATGCTTTGCTGATTAGAAATTTCTTTCACCAGATATCCTAAATTATCTCTCTCAAGTTCAAAGTTCCACAGATCTCAAGAGCAAGGGCAAAATGCCACCAGTCTTTGCTAAAGAATAGGAAGAGTGATCTCTACCCCAGTTCCCAACAAGCTCCTCATCTCCATCTTAGACCACCTCACCCTGGACTTCACTGTTCTTATCACTATCAGCATTTTGGTCAAAACCATTCAACAAGTCTCTAGGAAGTTCCAAACTTTCTCACTTCTTGCTGTCTTCTTCTGAGACCTCAAAACTACGGCAATTACTGCCCCTTACCGTTTCAAAGTTACTTTCACATATTCAGTATCTTTATAGCAGCCCCCTACTCTTCTGGTACCTATGTTCTGTATTTGTCCATTTTCATGCTGCTATAAAGAACTATCTGAAACTGGATAATTTATGAAGAAAAGAAGTTTAATTTACTCACAGTTCCACAGGCTGTGCAAGAAACATGACTGAGAGAGGCCTCAGGTAACTCACGACCATGGCGGAAGCCAAAGGGAAAGCAGGCAGCACATCTTACTATGGTGGAGCAAGAGAGAGTGAAGGGAGGAGTGCTTTTAAACCACTTTTATACCATCAGATCTTGGAAGAACTCTCACTCACTGTCAGGAGAACAGCAAAGGGGAAATCTGCCCTGATGATCCGATTGCCTCCCAACAGGCCCTTCCTCCAATTCAACATGAGATTTGGGAGGGGACACAAAGCCAAACCACATTATCCAATAACATAAGTATTGAGAATGTACCAGCAGACTTAGGGAAACAAAAATATTTAAATGTACTTACTATGAGAGACTGAAAAATCCCCTACCTAACTATAGTCCCTAGGAGGACCCGGAAGACATATCTTCACAAAGATAATATGAAACATACTAGTGAAAGAGGCACCAGAATCTCTGAAAATCCCAGTGAATATGCCCTTTGCAGGTAGGGGGTAATAGTAGGAGATGCTTCCTACTGGGCTCTTTAGTTTCAATAGGAATTCTATAATTCTAGAATAGCAGAGGCCAACTGCAGTACTTAAATGTCAGAGTAAGCTAGGGTGGCAGAGTGTCTTAACCCACAGAGATTAGTGAGAATGCTTATCTAATAGACTATGGTGCTTCAAGATGCAATATAGATGCGGAACTGATCATGATGTCAATTTACTCCATGAAACTAGAAACAGAATAATCAGCATCTGGAAACCAGAAAGCTAAGGTGAATCACCACATTGCAAAATTATGATCTGTCACCCAGTTTTCACCTCTGAGTCAATTCACATACACAGAGTGCATTAATTAAAGAATATTAGTCTGCTAGGACTGCTACAATAAAGTACCACAGACTGGGTGGATCCTACAACAAAAATTTATTTTCCTATAGTTCTGAGGGGTAGATATCCATTTGATATCAAGATATCAGCAGGTTGATTCTGAGGCCTTCCTCATTCGCTTATAAATGCCCATTTTCTCCCTGTGTCTTTACATGGTCTTCCTTCTGTACCTACCTGTATACAAATTTCCCCTTTTTATAAGATGTATTAGTACATTCTTGTGTTGCTATAAAGAACTGTCTGAGACTGGGTAATTTATAAAGAAAAAAAGGTTTAATTGGCTCATGATTCTGCAGGCTGCCCAGGAAGCATGGCTGGGGAAGCCTCAGGAAACTTATAATCATGGCAGAAGGCCAAGGGGAATCCGGCTTGTCTTACATGGCTAGAGCAGAAGGAAGAAGTGAAGGGAGAGGTATTACATGGTTTTCAACAACCAGCTCTCATGAGAACTCACTCACTATCATGAGAAGATCCAGGGGGACATCTGTCCCTGTGATTCAATCATTTCCACCAGGTCACTCCTCCAACATTGGGGATTACAATTCAAAGTGAGATTTGGGGAGAGACACAAATCCAAACCATATCATAAGGACACGATTCACTGAATTAGGGCCCTCCCTAATAATCTCACTTTAAGTTAATTACCTTTTTAAAGCCCCTAGCTCCAAATACAGTCACATTCTGAGCCACCGAGGATCAAGACTTC
Organism: Cacajao melanocephalus; assembly: GCA_963573385.1. NCBI lineage: Eukaryota > Metazoa > Chordata > Mammalia > Primates > Pitheciidae > Cacajao > Cacajao melanocephalus. Next base: position 58,461 of record CAUYLG010008487.1, on the reverse strand, counting down.
AATGTATGAATTTTGAGGGAACACAATTCAGCCCATAACAAGGAAGAAGTTATATTTCCTTGAGGAAGGGCCTCCACAGCATATGTAATAATCATTCTTTTAATACCTCCCTAAAGATACCTTGGAGCCTATATTAGGGAACAGAGAGTACCCAAACTCTCCAGTTTGCAGACCCAGTGGTCTCCAATTCCCACTGAACAGCTCAGTAGTTAATTTCTTAGTCTGTAAGTATGTAACTGAATAGAAATCAGGTAGCTGGCATGCCCTTACTTTAATTCTCTGACCTGCAACAGAAGAGGCATATGGTAGGAAAGGTAAGCGGAAGCACTTTAACCTGCCACCGAACTCTGTCAAGATTGTAAATAGCAATCGTGCAAGCCAGGAGGAATTTTAGAGATTATTACTACCCTCAGAAATAAGTTATGCAAGACTGGTTGTTCCCAAAATATACTTTATTGATTCACCTGTTTTTTCTCGGCAAAACCGGATGGATCATAGCAAACAAAAAACAATTATAAACTTAATCAAGTGGTAGCCTTACTTACAGCTGCTTCTTGCTGAAAGTAGTTCTTTACTGAAACACATCAACATGGCCTGTGCTATGATCCGCTGAATACACTGTTTCCCATTCCTTTCAGTAAGGAAGCTAGAAAGAAATCCTCTTTTACACAGGAGAGATAGCAGTACACATTCCTGTCTTTCCTTAGGGCTGCATTAACTATTTCATTGCCTGTTGTCAGGAAACTATACTGTTTCACAGGAAATTTCATCCCCTTGATATTGTGCAGAACAGCATTATTTATTTGTCCATCAAAATAAGAAAAAAATGCTAATTAGACCTAGAGAGCAGTAAGTACGCTGGTAAGACAGCGTTGCCAGAGGGTAAAAGATAAATGCTGTGAAGATGGGTGGGGCGTGCTTTATGGTGAAGTTTATAGGTATCTAGTGGTCAGAAGAACACTGAGATATTCTCTTTAAGATACAGACAAATTACTGCATTTTGCAACCCCATGACGAAAAAAAGAAATACATCACTAGGTAATCTTTTGACATTGGGAGAGCAATTGGAAATTCTGTTTTGACCTATTTATTAAATGACTTACAAGGCTGACAGTTTTACATAGTGTCCATAGCAACGAAAGTTGTTGCAGAAAGTCTAAGCTGGTACCAGCTGTCTTGACTCAAGTTATATATGACCTAACAGATCTGATGATGCTAGAGTAATCATGGTAGATAAAAAGGGTCTGTGGCATCTCTGGCAAGCCAAAGAAGAGAAGTCACTGCACAAACTCTGAGGACTGTGGGGCCAAATCATGCTTTTCATGTCATAGAACTACCAGGCCTTGAAAAATAGCTCCCATTGTGCTAATGGACCCTAACGGAAACTGAAGGCCTGATCACGGGATACCAAGAAACTGTGTATTGGAGGGTCCCAATATGTCACATGGCAGACAGCAGTCGTGTGACAGAAATGATACATTCAGGACAATGTCTGAGGAGAAGTGCCCAAAAACTCACTGAACAGGAAGGAAAATACTTGCATCTACTTTCCAGATGGGTTGGTACTGGTGCTGGCCGTAGATTGACTATTCCTGGATTATACTTCCATTCAGGAGTGGCTCTAAATGACAACCGTGAAGGGAAACCTGCTAATAGCAGAGTTGTCAGCATTCACTTGGCATTTCCTCTACATGCAGATTTACATGTCTCACATTAAGACTCCCAAGAAAGTATTCACTGCAGAATAAGCACTAAATAGTCATGAGGGCAGGATTACTTTTCCCAAGAATGTCAGAAGCCTTTCTCCTCAGTCAACCCGGTCCTGGAGAAATGAGCCATGGATGAAGGCAAGGAGGCTACGCATGGATCTAAGAGTGTGGGTTTCCTCTCACTAAGGCCAGTCAGACTACTGATGCTGCTGAATAACCAGCTTACCAGCAGCAGAAACGATGCTGAGCCTTCAGGAAAGCAGAGGAAGAATTATCCATGTCCTGTCACTTTGACTATATCTGATCTTTAATATGTTGATGGGTAAGTAAGAAATTTTTACAGACTCAATATCTACTCCAAAAAATGAATATGTTTTTCCTTCCCACAGTGGCTTTTCCACTATTGTATGTCACACAACAGTGTGTGAGAGTAAGCACCTCATTTATGACAAACGAGTTGCAACAATAGGAATACGACAATGGGATTGTCCAGTGTTTTTATCAACCTTGCCTTCCAGAGCATCCAACCTAATAGAAACAGGCTATATTATGTTAAAGTCTCAGGTAAGTCACTGTTGTAAGAATATCCTGTGGGGTTTGTGTCCTTTCTTCTAGAATGAGTTATTGTGCTAAACCAAAACCAAAAGCGAATGCTGTGTCTCAGTAACTAGCATATGCAGGTCCATAAAACAAGGGTTTGAAATATAATCAGCCCTTATACTTGATATTTCCATTAACGCGTATACAGAATTTGTGATACCTATTCCTATGACACTAGATTCTCTCAGATTAGAGATCATGATTTGGGCGGAGGAAATAGGGGTTCTTTTCCAAAAAAAAAATATGGTAAGGGTTCTGCTGAACTTGAAGCTGCAACTATTATTTTGGAATCTTCATGTCATGAGACTGAAAGACAAGAAGGAGGAGGAGGAGGAGAAGAAGAAGAAAGAGGATGAGAAGGAAGAAGAAAAAAAGGAAGGAAGGAAGGAAGGAAAGAAAGAAAGAGAAAGAAGAAAGAAAGAAACAAAGAAAGAAAATGAAAGAAAGAAAGAAAGAAGGAAAATAGAAAGAAAGAAAGAAAGAAAGAAAGAAAGAAAGAAAGAAAAAGAAAAGAAAGAAAGAAAGAAAGAAAAAGAAAGAAAGAAAGAAATAGGAAGATAGTACACTGGGGCACTATGGACTGTGACTGCCATAAACAGCTAGGACTGCCAGTTAAACAATGGGGCAGTAAGGAGTATGTCTGGGAAAAAAAAAAAAGATTCATGAGGGTATTTCATGGTGCTTTGTGCTTGCTAATAGAACTACGAACAAACAATTACAACCCTGGTATATTAAAACAATTCAATTAAAAATGCAGATCCTTCAGGGCTAAAGATGTGCATCATTTCACCAGGCAAGCAACCTAGACAAGTTGAAATTCTGGCTTAGGGCTGATGGTTAAGTAAACCTAAAATGTGTGCTTGAGAAGGTAGATAATGAGTAACAAGGATGGCCTCAGGACAGGCTGAACCTTGGGGAACACTACCTTGTTCAAACAATCCTATGGATTTAACAGAGAGTAGGAAACCATCTGAGTGGTTCAAGAGCTGACTGTGTTTATATTCATCTCTAGCGCCCAATTTCATCCTGCCAGTCTCACATTTTACCCCAGCAATGGTAACCAGGGCTGGAGAGGCTGAAACCAGCTGCGCACAAATGCGACCTATAAGCACTTCACTACAGACCCATGAAATATACCTCCCACTTTTTACACAGGGGACTTCTCTAATGCCATAGTGCAGGATTCTCATGGGAACTCATTGAGCACTCACACGTGTGTAGCCTAGAAATATGAATGACGTGTTGCCCATGGTGTCAGGCTTCATCAATGGGTATGGTCAGAGTTCCAAACACACTAGTCAAAAGAATTCTAAAACACATTTTTTAGTCTTCTTAGAAGGTCACACTTTATACCCCTGCCCGTCATTCCTGCTCTGTGAAATCCTGTTCCCAAAAAAACTAACTGCATGCAAACCTTCGTCTCTGCCCTGCTTTTGGGGAATCTGGGTTGTGGCATTGACCTGCCCATTTACTCTTGAGAGCTTATATTCTAAGGACACATATTTAACAAAAAAATATAGTTGGACATTTGCTTTTAAATTAAATTGCTACATTTTCATGCTTTTCAAACTCCCAAAATCCTTCTTTAAAACCAAAGAAAAAAATTATGCAAGATTAATGTTTTCTACATTTTAATGAAATTCAGCCATCACATCAAATATAATTGACCTACCTTAAAATCTAAAGACATCAGCTATTATTAATGAAGTGTTTTAAGGCACATTTTGGAACTTGATCACGGTTAGAATATATATGAAGTTCTATATGATAAAGGATTAACTTATTAACCTTGGGACATTTTCTCTGCATCAGCAAAGTTTGGGAATATTGGAAAAGAAGCAGTATCTTCAGTAATTTGTACAACTTTCTTCAACAGCACATCAAAGGGGAAAAAGTAGATGAGTTGTTTTCAAATAATGAAAGCTGCTTCTCAAGAGAGCAGCTGTCTATGAAGCAAAAACTCTGTTTATTCTTTGTGACTGCCTATTACTTCACCTATTATCTATTGTCTGTCACCTCTCTGACCTTGAAGAATTCTTTTTTAATGTGTTTACAAACGAAAAGACAAGTTGAAGGCAATTTTCAAAGAAATTTGGGACAGTATGAAGCACAGAGAGACCTGCATTTTTTTAACCTAAGTATTGAAAGGTATTTGGCTTATTCTCAATTTCAGATATTCTACCTTCTTCCATCATGTACCTCTTCATCTGCAGCTAATATTTTAAAACTTTGATGGATGCTCATTTTCTTCTTTGATTATTTTTCCTCTTTTTTAATACATCTTTTCTTTCTGATACTGCAGTTCTCAGTTACATGGGTATGCTTTATATTTCTTATTCAGGTTTACGTATCATTCTATAATTCTTTGTGAACTCGCCTCTACAGTTTGTATTACCTTCATTTCCATGTCATTGTTATATTTTCAGTTTATCATTATTAGATTTTCTGAGCTTATGTTTTGCACGTTTTCTGAAATCTCAGTAAATTATTTGGTTTTGTAAATAGATGTTGTTTTAAAAATATTTAATTTAAATGTATTGTTACCTGGATACATGTATTGAAGTATATTTTTAATGATAATAAAATAGAAAGTAACATTGAGACAATTTTAAAATTATATCCTCTATACATGAAATTTTACTGAGATGGACATCAAATGCTGCTGGTGAGAATATAAATTTTCTACAACCTTTTGTATGAGGAAATTTGCAACATAAATCAGTATGTTTGAATGGTCACATCCTTTTGATCCAGTATGTATTTTACTATCAATCCTATGATAATATTCAGAGATACAGTCAAAAACTTATGGGATGGGAATATATATTCACTTTAGCAGTATTTATACTAGTAGGAAGTTTGAAAAGGCTTAATGACCTTATAGGGTTGATGAATGCAGTGTAATGCATCTATACAATAGGATTAATGCTGTCATTTAAGAAATATATGTAGATATAATATTGGTGAAATGATAAAATGCTTTTTCTTTTGAGACGGAGTTTCACTTTTTCATTCAGGCTTGAGTGCAGTGACACAATCTTGGCTCACTGCAACCTCCACTTCCAGAGTTCAAGCGATTCTCTTGCCTCTGCCTCTTAAGTAGCTGAGATTACAGGTGTGCACCAGCACACCCAGCTAACTTTTGTATATTTTTTTTAGTAGAGACATGGTTTCACCATGTTGGTCAGGCTGGTCTCGAACTCCTGATCTCACATGATCTGTCCGTCTTGGTATCTCAAAGTGCTGGGGTTATAGGCTTATAGTATAATGTCAAACAGAAAAAAAACACTGAAAGGAATATTGAATAGCCAGTACTACAAATATTTTGAAAATAAAAACAAAAATAAACACATATATTGTAAATGTACAAAAATCAGGAAGTAAATGATGTTAATGAGGCCTTTTTGTAATAATAGGGTATCAGATTATTTTTATTTATTTATTTATATTTCCCTGTACATTAGAAATCTTTTCTCTAATAAACATGTATTTTTATATAATTCAGAAAAAGAATCTATTTTTAAAAAGATTAAAGTCAAATTTTGGGGTTACGCTTTTTCTACAATTAGGAAGTAGACTGAAGCTTTACCCCCACAAGATCTAATCACTAAGAGATAAACCAATAATAAAATAATTATGATCTTTGCTCCTGATTACTGCGTTAATTAAAATGATTTCATTTCAAATGACAGAAACTCAAATGTGTTATAAGGGCCCTGAGATAGCTCATCAAACTTAACAAGTGGGAAATGTAGGTAGTCCATAGAATCATATAAGAAAAAACATTTTTTATAGATCTCTCCTCTGATTCTTTTATTCTTCATTATTGTCTTGTACAGATGCCTGGCTTTCTCCACAGGACAGAATACATGAACACTGTATATCCTTGAGCTTCTCATCTAACAATGTTGGACCTCTAAACAAGAGTATGATTCTCTGACTCAGGTCAGAATTCAGTAAGATTCTGACCAACCCTAGTTTGGATAAGATGCCATCATCTGTGGCTCGAGAGAAATTAACAGGGAAGTTTTCATAAAACCACATTTGTAGAGCTGAGAGTTAAAGGGTAAATTCAACAAATAATCGTTTGTAGAGATTACAATAGGTCCAGTACAATAACCATAAAAATGTAAATTAATTAATAGAGTATGTCTAATTGTATGCTTCATTTACTATTTTGAATGGGCTAAGTTTTATAGTACTATAGAACAGTGATTTGACTGTCTAGACCTATTCAGAAACATTTTTGAAAGCCATTTTTCAGTGAGCATATTATATATTTATAATATGTAGAGTATCTTTATTATTGAGACAATATATTCTTTAGAAAAGTTCTTTCCAATAGAAACACAACGTGAGCCACATATGTAATTTTAAGTTATCTGGCACACATTTTAAAAAAGTAAAAATAAACAAGTCAAATTAATTTTAACGATATTTTTAACTTAACCGAACATGTCCAAAATGTGATTATCTCAATGTGTCACATTAGTTACATTTCAAGTGTTCCACGCATCTATGGGTATGACTGCCCTATTGGACAGAACAGCTCTATGATGTGTAGTTTCTATAACATCAATGCCTAAACTACATGCTCTATCTATATGTATGTATATGTATATTCTATGTAAATATAGAATAAATTTATTCTATATTTCTATATAAGTATGGGATATAGTTATATATTCTATTAAATTGTTATTGTGTTTATATATGATGCATACTATTAAATATACACTTTTTTTTAAACATACACATTTTTAAGAGAACTACAGAATGATTTACATGAATATAAGATTCTAATGGCTCCACTCACATGACAATGCAGCACGGTGAGCGTTTATGACTTTACAGGGCACTGCGGTAGAGATTTAGTTCAATTTACTTCTCAAGGACAAAGGAATCTAAGTCTATTTGCATGAATCAATTAACGTATAAAATAATTTGATCAATAACAGAAGTATTCAAATAATGAAGTAAGTAATAAACAAGTTTCTGATTAGCCTTCAATTGACTTTTGTGATAATTTGCTAAGGTTGTCTTTTTTTTAACCATGGAATTTTTAAAAAATGAAATAGAACATTTCAAGCAATATCAAATATAAATAAGGAGTGCAATTCAAAGGAACTTAAAACTAAGTATTTTATTCTAAGAGAAAATTTCAAAATTCTTTCTATTTTCTAATATGCTTCATGAGCATGCATAAGTGGATTTGAACATCACTTACCTCAGGTAAAATTAGTAGAAGATCCTACAGTCAAATAAGAAATATGAAGTGAATTTTTACTTCTCAATGTGTATGAAATGTGTAAGAAAAAAAAAATAAACAAAAAAGCCGTAAAGGCCTCCACTTATTTATCTTAAAAAAAGGGTTGAATCAGCCTTGACACATTTTATATTTTCCCCATTTCTCTATGGAATTCTTTTTGAAAAATTATTTAAGGTTGTTGAGGATGGCACTCATCTGCAGATAGTCCTTCACTTCAAGAACATTTTAGAACCATTTGGTGCTGATGAAATTGAGGCTTAGAGAAATGCAAAATAAGCTCCTGGGAGGATCTGGATAAATGTCACCAGTCCTATAAAACAGTGATGTACAGCAGGCAAGCCTTGTGAACGTTAGAGCTATGCATCCTCCTATGCAACTCTGCCTTCCAATTTCTTTCCTGGTGCCAGTTTGAGAGATCAATTTGAGCCAAGAAGCTTGGCTTTCATGTGTTCATTTAGAGCAGGTCATTTCTCTGCTGTCCTTCATATTGTCTTTGCTTTCGTCCTCTTGATCTTCATCTATGAGGGGAGATGCTTCCTAGGTGAGATGAAATAAATACATATGTAAAAAGTGTCTAAGCACTACCACAGAAGATTTAGGAATTAAAGCATTCTGGATTAAAGTGAGAAGGGTTAGTAAGAGGACCTCTGAACCCTGCCGGGGATCATCCCTTTAAATACATTTTCTGTTCTCAAATATGTAATTGGAGAAATGGCAACAGTTAGTACATAAAAGCAACAATATATTTGGAGGTTGATAATTCTTTAATTTTCCCCTCCTATCTATCAGCTACGTAGTGATACAGAAAAATAAACTCAGGCACTGCCATTTCCTGCCTTGGTATTAATCAGAAACAACAAGATTTGGATACACATAAATGTAACTTAAAAGGTATTTAAAATCCTTTAAGAACATTACACACACACACACACACACACACATATATATATATATATATATATATATATATATATATACACACATATATATATATATACTTTTTCAGACTGAGTCTCACTCTGTCAGCCAGGCTGGAGCGCAGTGGCATGATCTCGGCTTACTGCAACCTCCGTCTCCCAGACTCAAGCAATTCTCCTGCCTCAGCCTCGAGTAGCTGGGATTACAGGCGTGGCCACCACGCCCAGCTAATTTTTGTATTTTTAGTAGAGACGGAGTTTCACCATGTTGGCTGAGATGTACTAAATTAGTAAATGCCTAACAAAAATAATTTTAAAATTCCACAAACACAATAATATTATGAGTTTAAATCAGATTTTAATATTACAAACATCCTTGGTCTGCATTAATTGCCAAGGACTTAAAGGATACTCAAAACAATTTCTACCAATCTTCCCTTCATAAAGTTGTTAGTAAACTATATAGCAAAAAAAAAAAAAAAAAAAAAAGAAAAAGACCATGTCAGAGGACCATAGTCTCCATCCTTTATGAACCCTTTCTCTTACTATCTTTTTTTGGGGTGTATGTTGCTGAGGATTTCTTTATGCCTTTTGAATTTACGTAATCCTCCTTTGTTTTAAAGCTAGAGCCTTCCAGCCTTGATTATAACTTCTTATAGAATCATCTTTTCTTTTCTCCAGCAATGTTATACCGGAATATACAGCATGTCTGCATGTAATGATCTCTGGAACTGCTTTGCTCTATTACAAAACGTCCCCCTACACTCACTATAACACACACACTATCTCTGTCACTTAGATCCACGCTTACAGAATTAAATTTTGTCCATTTATGTTGCTCTTATGCATCATTCTGAGTTCCCAGCTTTTTCTTTTAATAGGTTTTGCCTGCCTTGGTACCAAGAGAGAATCTTTGAGGCCATCCACCTTAAAAGGCTTGTATCAGGCTACCCCATCTACTCTGTTACCTACCCCTACTAGCTCCTTCCCTAAACCTTCCTACAACCTGCTCATTCAGTTCATTAATTTCTCTGAAAATATTGTTCTCACTCTTTTTTTCCACATAATAAAAGGAGCTACTTACTTTCAAATGAAGCAGTGTTATTTTAGAGCAAGAAAACTGGCTTTTATGTGCTCTATCACCAGGAAGACCATCACTCAAGGAACAGATATTTTCAAGTATTCTTTTTCAAACTACACGATAGATTTAAAAGAAACTTCTTTCTATGTATGTTACAGAACTGGTAATGTGGTTTAGCTCTGTGTCCCCACCCAAATCTGGTGGGAGATGATTGAATCATGGGGTGGGTCTTTCCCATGCTATTATTATAGTGAAAAAGTCTCAAGAGATCTAATGGTTTTCATACATGGGAATTTCCCCTGAAAAACCTCTCTTTTCTTGTCTGCTGCCATGTGAGACATGACTTCTACCCTCCACCATGACTATGAGGTCTCCCCAGCCACGTGGAACTATAAGTCTGTTAATTTTTTTTTTTTTTTTGTGGGTAAATTTCCCAGTCTTTTACTGGGTGAATGGTATACTGACACTCTGGGCAGACTCATAACAGTGAGTTCTCAGAAAATGCAATGGTTCTCTAAGGGGCTTTTCCCTCTTTTGTGCCACACATTTTCCTGCCACCTCATGAAGAAGGATATGTTTGCTTCCCCTTCTGCCATGACTGTAAGTTTCCTGAGGCCTCCCCAGCCATGCTGAACTGTGAGTCAACTAAACCTCTTTCCTTTAGAAATTACCCAGTCTCGGATATGTCTTTACCAAAAGAGAGAGAATGGACTAATACAAAGGAGAACAGTAATTTGATCTGGTTGGAATTTAGACAGGTGAAGTGGTTGGAGGTAGGAATGGGGGAGTAGAGATGATAAGGAATGGTGGTGGTAGGAGATGAAATTTAAAAGGTAGGCATATATATATGTGTGTGTCTGTGTGTGTGTATACATGTATATACACATATATACATGTATATATACACATGTATATACATATATGTATATATGTGTATACATACATACATGTATATGTACATGTATATGTACATATATATGTATATATACATATATTATACACATGTATATAATATATGTATATACATGTATATGTACATATACATGTATATACACATATACGTATATGTGTATATATACATATATGTGTATATATACACATATATGTATACATATGTACATATACATGTATATATACACATATACGTATATGTGTATATATACATATATATGTGTACATATATACACATATATATGTATACATATATACACATATATGTATATATGTGTATACGTATATATACGTATACACATATATGTATATATGTGTATACGTATATATACGTATACACATATATACATATATACACATATATATGTATACACATATATACACATATATACATGTATACATACATATACGTATATACATATATATGTGTATATATGTATACATGTATATATATGTGCATATATGTATGTATATGTATATACATATACACACATATCTATACATATACACATATATGTATAGATATGTATATACATGGATATATACACATATATACTTATATATACATATATACATGGATATATATATGGATATACATATGTATACATATATACATATATATACATATATACATACATACATATGTATATATACATATATACATACATATATATACATATATACACACATATATACATTTGCTTACCTTTTAAATACATATATATACACATATATGTATTTATATAAATATATACATATATATATACATACACACACACATACACACATATATATATAGTTGCCTTGGGCACTTCCCATATTGAGAGGTGGGGTCTATGTCCCCTCTACTTAAATCTGGATGGACTCTGTGACTATATGACCAACAAAATACCACGCACGTGATGCTTTCTAGGACTAGTCTTTAAGAGGTTGGCAGCGTGAATTTCCAGATTCTACTTGCTCCTAGAACACAGCAAGCATGCTGTGAGAAAACTCAAACAACCTGTGGGGAGAACCACCTCCTTCAGCTGCCAGCCCAGGCTGAGCTCCAGCCAACAGCCAGCATCAAATTGCCAACCATCTGAAGGAGCCATTTGAAAGTGAATCCTCAGCCGCTGTGTAAGACCCGCAGTAGAGTCCACGTGAAGCAGAGATGAGCTACCGCTTCAGAGCCGTAAACACTTGCAGATTTAATAAAAAATAAATGATTCTTCTGGTTTTAAGCCAGTAGGTTTGAGGTGGTTTGTATGCAGCCCGAGATAATTGGAATATGGGGGATTCATGAACAGATTTATAGAAAGTTTCCACATGTGTGATGAATAGCAGTGGGGCTACTTCATTTGATTAGATGGAGAGATGATAGGGGAAGAGAAAAATGATTAAATGTTCCACTAAATCAGATAACAATCACATTTTTTAGCTCAGAGGAAAAAGCGTGAATTTTAATGATTCCTGAAAGCATCCGCATCTTAGGAAAACTACATATTAACCTAAGTTCAGGATGTGACATTAAAAAAAAGATTCATACTCTAAAAATGCTGTGTTATCATTGAATATTCTTATCTTAATGGCAAAAAAAAATTATGTCTTGAACACAGGAAAGCGACCCTAAAATGTAAAAATGTACTTTCCCTAAAAATGGCTGTCAAAATTTTAAAGTATTTCTTAAATCTCAGAACAGAAGCTAAACTTGCTTGAGAGTTTCCTGAAACATTCGTTCTGTATGATTGTTTTAATGCTGGGGTTTCATCAAGAACACACAATTTTTATTGTAACATATAACCCTTGATTACTACACCTGAAAGATTTTTAGAAAAATAACAACCTTGGCTCACCCCACCGTTGTCTAAACTTTTTGTTGAGAAAACTTATGAAGTGCTTGTTTTTTTTCTTTTGTTTTGCATTTTGTTTATTAAAGGTCTCTTCATCTCTATAAATTATGGATTGGTTAAAGATTATGATCCTTATAATTCCTATTTTTCCTCCATAATTACAGTGTTGAATATGTTCCAAATATTCCTGAAACATCTATCACTGAAATAGAACCCTCCTGTAAATAGTATGACTGGGCATATCTAGTGATCATTTATTGTCACCTACATGTTATGTTTGAGAAACCATTTGGCATGTGGATATTGAAATTCATTTTATATTAAGTCATATTCATATACTTCCTACATTTCTCTGATACTACACAGAAAGGAAATTTTCAAAGGGCAATGGCAAGGGAAAAATAATCAGTTAAGCTCTAGGTATAAGGAAAAAAGAGTTGTTTATCAACTCACTGGGAAATTATTTTCCAAGGCTAAGGGCAGCATAAATCACACCCGACTCTCTGCCACTGGGAAACTTGTTCTGAGCTAAGAACAAAGGATACGGAGATAGTTATGTAACTGTTGAATTGAGCTGTTGAATCCAGTCTATACTGGCATAAAGATTGCACAGAAATTGAATTAGCAGACACAATTTAAAAATCAGTTTCCGTATAAACATTTGGTTCTCTGGCTTCTCTTGAAGAAAATAGAATAACTGGCAGGACTGGGTTCACATTCTCACAGGGTAGCCTCACACCAGGCAGGGTAGTGACTGTTGCCCAGCCCACAGTAGAAGGGGAATTTGAGATGCAGTGTTCACCTCTCCTTCCTGGCACTCCCTGCCCTGGGGCACTGTGCCCCATTCTCATTATTGCAGTGAGACTTTATTTTTCTTATAGTAAAATTATAACAAAGTGAAATTTATTGTATCCAAAATGTCTAACAAAAATAAGAAAATAAAACTTAGTCAAAAAGAGCAAATGCATCCAGAAATATTTCTTATATCCAGGCCTCTTTGCCTATTTATATTACATTCCTGGTCCTGATGGGAATTTGATTTTACTTCCTGTGATTTTAGACAGTCAAAATGAATTATTTTAGCCAAAAGAAAACTGTTGACTCTGCTTCCGTTGGCCTGAGGGAACTTGATAATATATAAAATTCCAGTTTATTTTCTCTCAAAGAATTCACTCACTGAGAAAGTCAATCCAACTCTCCTTTCACTGGCCTTTGAGCTGTCTTGCAAAATGGCCATTTATGGTTTTTGAGTTGCCCTTTCGACAAAGATGTCGGTCTCAGCCCTATACTTCTCATGTACTTTAAATAATATTTCTCAATTTCAGGTTATTTCTGCCCTTAGCAGTTGACTGACTCATGGCTTATTAACCCATTCACTCCTTCTCAAATCTCACAATCAAAACCATCTATTGCAGAAAGCAATATGTTTCTGGTCCCACAAAATGTCTTATTTCTGTATCCAATTTGCAGTTCCAGTTTCAGCTCATGGTTTCCTAGTCTAAAGAAAGCAATCCAAATATGTTCTAAGAACAAAAAGCTTCTTGGTTAATAAAATACATTTTAAAGTGAAGTATTGAGGTAGATGCCTATTTATTTTTAATTTTTGTTTTGCCTCACCAAGATTACTTGGTAAAAGCAATCTTGTGAACCTTGGCTGGAGTTGGGAGTATGAGGGCATGCCTTGCATCAGGAGATGATCGAGCTTCACTCATGCAAAGTGAGTGGTTCCAAGCAACTCCACTGCTGACTGCAGCAAAACATCTTGAGCAGCATCATCTGTAACAAGGTGCTATGTTCTCAAGGGTTGAGTCCTCTGAAATCCGTATGCTGAAACCTATTCCCCAATGCGATAGAATTAGCAGGAGGGATCTTTGATCCCTGAGGGGTCTGAGATCAAGAACGTGGGGCCTTCATGAATGGAATTATTGCCCTTATAAAGGAGATCTCAGAGAGCTGTCTTGCCCTTTCTATCATATGAGGACACAGGTAGAAGGCATCATCCACGAACTAGAAAGCAGACCTTCATTAGGCACCAAATTATCCTTGATGTCAGACTTCCCAGCCTCCACATTTATGAGAAACAAATTTTTGTTATTTTTAAGATACCTAATTTATGATATTATTGTTATATCAGCCAGACAATGACATGAGGTAATGTCAGTAATTTAAAAGAATAAACACAAACCCCAATTATTAAAATAGATCTACAGAAGACAGAGACAGAGAGGAAGGGAATAAGGCGTTTCCAGACATTGAGAAGCTGGCAGAAAGCATTAACAGGCAATAAACAAAAGCCCAACCAATGATTAAGCTGTTCCAGTTTGGGGCTGCACGTTTGCTAATTAACATCTGTTTCTGGACTACGGAGGTAGAGGCAAGTTAATGGCATTCCTGCGGAGCCTTATCTGCTTTCGTTTCTCAGTAGCAGTTATTCTTATTTCTTTAGGCCTAGAGGCTGAAGAGAAACTGGCACCTGTTTCCAAATCTCTATTGTAACTTCCAAATGGAAAATAATAGGCTAATTAAATGAAAGGATTTTCCCCCTGTCCTGGAGCTGCTGGGAAGAATACAAACCGTTCATCAGAGTGTTCAAGTTTTTGTGCAGCAGAACAGATGATGGATAAAAGTTCAGGTGCTCTGCAATTAGTGCTGGGCAAGTGCTTCTGGCAGGTATCCAATGCCCAAAGACACAGCATTGCTACAATCTGCCAAACTGCATCCTTAGGAAGCCTCATTTCCTATCCCTTCAAAAGTCTGAATTGTAATTGCTGTGTTCCGAGACAAACGAAGGGCTAATCTGCCTCCATACAGTGTAGGTTTCCAGAGGGGTTCATTTCCGGGTGTGTCAAGAAGGCGGCTCTAATTCCTCCTAATCTCTGAGAACAGTGGTGATTCCCCCACAAATGCATGAAATGCATCACCCTGTCTTTATTTATCACAGGAAGATCTGCTGACCATTCACATTAGAAACATCTGGGGTGACCCGGCCACAAAATCAAAATCTCCCACATTGACATGCAGAGTCTGTATTTTTAACAAGTTATATGATTCTGATTCACGTTAAAATTGGAGACCCACTGGTCCTGGGTTACTTTTATTTAATTTTACACTTGTACATCAGCACATAGACATTGTTTCACAGGTACAGTTTATACCCTCATCAAACCTATGGACTCGTAAAATGTAAAATGAAAAAATGAAACAAGCAAATCTATTATTGCAAATCGTGATTATGTCTATGAAGAGCAAGGAAGGATGCCATCACAAAGAGTTAATTCGGGGAGGCAGGAAACCAGCCAGGTTAAGTAGATAAAGAGAGCCCTCCATAAAGACATCTCTTCTCTCCCCCTCCCCAGAATTATCAATTTTCTGTAGTATATCAAAATCCAGATTCCTTGCTAAGTCCCTGAGGAAGCTAAAAGCCTGTTCCAAGGAAATTTAGAATAATACCACTTTGTTTGTGTCTCCAAACATATGCAAATATTCTATTATATTCTCAAAGCAAACCTATGAGATCATCAAAACAAATATTATCAGATCCATTTACAGATGAGGAAAGCTATGGCATTTTAAATAACGACTACGATCAAAAAATGAGTCTGAGGTGAGCCTTCACTTTGTTCATCAGCCTTCTTGTTTCAAGTTCATTGAACAGATAAAGGAAAATTCAGCAGGGACCCAAAGCAGAAGGTAGTTTAGGTCATCTCAGAAGTGCGTTTCCTACCAAAAGAAACGTAAACCTGTAAAGTGGAATATCTTTTGCCTGTGAAATCATCACTGATATTCAAAATCCTTTTCCTTTTGTCTAGTCACATGAAAGCACTTGATCAACTTCCCAGTTTTAGAAAAGGCTCTGATTCAATTTAGTTTTTACCTTTCTGTTGAGCAGAAGTGCTAGGTCCTGCAAAAAAATATATTAATACAGTTGTTCTTCAGTGTGTATGGGAAATTGGTTCCAGGACCACTGCAGATAGCAAGATCCAGGGATGCTCAAATCCCTTATATAAAATCCATAGTATTTACATATAACCTACACACATCCTCCTGTGTACTTTAAAGTATCTCTAGATTACTTGCAGTACCTACAACATAAATGGCTGGTAAATACAGACACAACCATTCATTTTTTCAAATATGTTTGTTCTGTAATTGGTTGAATTAATGAGTGTGGAATGTACAGACATAGAAAACTGACTACTTAGGGTTCTGTCTCTCAAAGAACTAACAAATTAATGGGTAAGGAAAAGAGACATCATTACCTATAATATAATCTGAAATTAAATAACTACTAAATAAAATTTTGACATGATCAATTTATTCAACAAATATTTAATGAACACCTACTATATGAGGGAAGGTCTTCAGACAGGTAAATCAGGGAAAGCAAAAATTTTTAATCAGTTTAAAACAAATTTTAAAATTTGAACTATGTTTTTAATCAGAAAAAAAGATTGATGATTGGAAAATAAGAATAAAGGGATTCGATAAAAGCATATAATAGGCAGGAAAAACGTAAATAAAGTTGTTCTTCAGAATTTGTAAAATGAAGTAGTAGAAAACAGTGAAAAGTTTGAGATTACATCAAAGAAAATTCTTGCAGACTTGGTAAGTATTTAGGACTTTATTGCAAGGTAAAATGAAACTATTTTAACGTTGAAGAGTGGAAAAATAAACCCTAGTCCATAAATGAGAAGGAAAGATACCTACATTACAAAAGAACATTTTAAAAATCCTCCAATACCTCATTATTCTCTTTGATTTTATAATCCTTTAGTATATTACCACATTAATATAGGTAATCCTAAAGTTGTTAAATGTTTAAGGTTAGGAAATAGATATACGCAATTCTCTATAAAAGTCACACTTTGCTGAGAACTAGCTAGTAATTATTATAGGGTCTTGAGTTCCTTTCTAAAGGAGGGAGGCAGAGTAGATTGGAGATCCCATCTCATCATTTGCATGCTGCTGGGCAAGCACTGTGCCTTATTCTTCTCCGATTCCTCAATACTTCAGACAGTATTCAATACACAGAATCCATGTTTAATGAATGAGTGAATAAATAAATCAATGATAAATCATCATTCTAGTACAACCATGCCTGGAAATTTAATATTTTCCATTATTTTCTACATATGGGTTTGCTCATATTTTCCTTGGAATTATAATGCTGCTTCTTGCAAATAGAATGAATCTTCACCAGACTACATTCTGTAAATAGCCTTCTCATATTAATATAGTCCATGTGAAAATAAAAGAATACTCTGAGAAAGTGGTCAATATGTCTTTCCATCCAAACTTGCTACAAACAAGTAGGCATTCACACACATACATATATATGTACACTGGTATATGTATATAATTTTCATTCAGTTACTTTGATTAGTGAGTGGTAAGAACCAATTTTAACAAAACTTATAACAAAAACTTACTTTGACCTTGTATATTCTTTTCCAGAATAAAATCAAAGCATATAAAAGTATAGCATATTATAAGTGATTTAAACAAATTTAAGCAGAAATATAAAATTGTCTTGTCACAAGGATCAAATTCCCTCTTACTGAAAATCTTTTTTATATCACGGCTGCAATTTCTTTAATTATCAGGACTATCTAGAAACCATTTTCATAAGTAAGGTTATTATTTTTCGTTTTTATGTGATGATTAAATCCTCCTAGAAACATATCATCATGTTGTACTTCCAAATAACCTCTCAAGACTAAGAAATCAACACTAATTTGGCAATAGAATATAGATCCCATAAAATCTTGTCCAACTAAAATATATCGGGATGGGAAATCATTTCTGTTCAAAGAATGTCTATCAAAATTGTTGGCAAAGGAAGAAATACAAAGGTGTTAAACTATCAACTAGTTTAATTAGAATGTTATATGCTTTGAAATTATCATTATCAGCATGGAGTAGAGTTCTCTCCAGCTGCTCTTCCTTGCCAACATAGGGAATGAATATTTATTTTAAGGTAGTAGTTTTTTAGTCATCCATTTACAAAGGTTTTTTTTTTTTTTTTTTTTTTGCTTTTTCTTAAATTACACTTTAAGTTCTGGGATACATGTGCAGAATATGCAGGTTTGTTACGTAGGTATACATGTGCCATGGTGGTTTGCTGCACCCATTAGTCCATCATCTAAGTTTTAAGCCTCGCATGCATTAGGTATTTATCCTAATGCTATCCCTCCCCTTGTACCCCACCCCACAACAGGCCCCAGTGTGTGATGTTCCCCTCCCTGTGTCCATGTGTTCCCATTGTTCAATTCCCACTTATGAGTGAGAACATGTGGTGTTTGGTGTTCTGTTTCTGTGTTAGTTTGCTGAGAATGACGGTTTCTAATTTCATCCATATCCCTGAAAAGGACATGAACTCATTACTTTTTATGGCTGCTTAGTATTCCATAGTGTATATGTGCCACATTTTCTTTAACCAGTCTATGATTGATGGGTATTTGGGTTGGTTCCAAATATTTGCTATTGTGAATAGTGCTACAATAAACATACATGCACATGTATCTTTATAGCGGAATGATTTATAATCCTTTGGGTATATACCCAGTAATAGGATTGCTGGGTCAAATAGTATTTCTGGTTCCAGATCCTTGAGGAATTGCCACAATGTCTTCCACAATGGTTGAACTAATTTACACTCCCACCAACAGTGTAAAAGCATTCCAATTTCTCCACATCCTCTCCAGTATCTGCTGTTTCCTGACTTTTTAATGATCATCATTCTAACTGGCATGAGATGGTCTCTCACTGTCATTTTGACTTGCACTTCTCTAATGATTAGTGATGATGAGCTATTTTTCATGTTTGTTGGCCACATGTATATCTTTTTTTGAGAAGTTTCTCTTCATATCTTTTGCCTACTTTTTGATGGGGTTATTTTCCTCTTGCAAATTTGTTTAAGTTCCTTGTAAAGTCTGGATATTAGACTTTTGTCAGACGGACAGATTGCAAAAATTTTCCCTCATTCTGTAGGTTGCCTGTTCACTCCGATGATAGTTTCTTTTGTTGTGCCCAAGCTCTTTATTTAATTAGATCCTATTTGTCAATTGTGGCTTTTGTTGCCATTGCTTTTGGTGTTTTAGTCATGAAGTCTTTGCCCATGCCTATGTCCTGAATAATATTGCCTAGGTTTTCTCTAGGATTTTTATAGTTTTGTGTTTTACATTTAAGTCTTTAATCCATCTTGAGTTAATTTTTGTATAAGGTGTAAGGAAGGGGTCCAGTTTCAGTTTTCTGCATATGGCTAGCCAGTTTTCCCAGCACCATTTATTAAATAGGAAATGCTTTTCCCATTGCTTGTTTGTGTCATGTTTGTCGAAGATCAGATGGTTGTAGATGTGTAGTGTTGTTTCTGAGGCCTCTGTTGTTCCATTGACCTATATATATATGTATGTTTTGGTATCAGTACCATGCTGTTTTGGTTACTGTAGCTTTGTAGTATAGTTTGAAGTCAGGTAGCGTGATGCCTCCAGCTTTGTTCTTTTACAAGATTTTAGTAATATAGTAATAAATATAGTAATAAAGGGTTGATTATGTATATATATGGGCTTGCAAATATAGGATTTTGCTGTCATCTCCTAGAAGTACATAGTATGAAATTACAATTTTGTATTGGATTTCAGTCACCAAGATTGACTAAAATTGACTGAATAATAAATCAAATACTTTGAAGCACAGAGGCTTAATTATATATTTAGCACCTTAATAGGAAGAATACTTAATAATTATTTCAGAGAATGAGCATCACTTTATATTTGAAACAGTGCACTGTTTTACAGAGCAATAGATTGAGTACAAAAATTCTCATCTCTCTGTTCATGATACCTTGTCATATAAGTTTAAATGCTTTGTAACAATCACGCTGAGCTTGATCATGTGATTTATTTTGGCCAATGGAATGTTAGCAAATATGATGCAAGGAGAAGCTTTCAAAGTGCTTCTGAATTGAGAGTTATTCTCCTTGGCTACTTTTGGAAAGCCTATTACAATTGCTATGTATGTGAATAAGCCCAAGGTAGCCTGCTGGATAATGGAAGAACCACATAGGCTAGAGATAAGATGTTCCAGCTAAGCTGTCCTAGAACAGGTAATCCACCTGTTAATCTAGGAGTTGACTGCAAATAACATAAGCAAACCAAGCAGACATCAGTTGAACTAGGCCACATTGCCAGAACGACCCAGCTGAAGCCAAGAAAAATTGCTGGCCCATGAATCATAAGCTAAGCCAATTGCTATATTTTAAGCCACAAAATTTTAGGATATTTTATTGCAAAGCAAAAGTTAACTATCATATTATAAAAGGAGTTTCAACAATCTATTACTTTTCAAAAATTATTTTTCTTAACACATGTGTAGCAAAATTAAAATATATAATATCGAACTGTATTCCCTTTAAAAATCTTCTGTATTACTTTTTATGAATTTCTAGATGTTTGTACATCAATCTGTCTGGTGAGAATTGTTCTGTAAATTGCAAAATACTATAAAGCTGTCACCGTTTTAATGCAAATTAAACCTCATGGATCTCATGAAAATGTAAGACATATTTTCCCCATCTCATGTTGTTAAAAATGCCAAATACCATGTTCTGTTGGAATATGAGTAATGCGTGTCTATGTTCATAAAATGAATAATTTTAGGATGATATAGTCATATAAGCTTAAAAAAATCTTTAACCATCAAAAAATCAATATATATTTTTAGAGTTTTCTGAATAGACGCAGCAGCAAGATATTCTGGAAATAGACTTTCACAAACATCTGATTTACAATGGCAAAAGTTATTATTTAAGAGCTGCAAGTAATGTTTGTTTTGTTTTATTTTTCTGCTTATGGAGAACCCTGAATGATATAACCTGAATGCAGATACTTCATACTAAGAAATTTAGCGATATGGCTGGTCATTTTATTTTGATATTGATTCTGAAAACTCTGTTGCTTAATTGGAAAAGATAATGCTTCTGTCAGTAAGCACTTTGACAAATATACATATGTACATATAAAAATGTGTTTGCTCATAAAGTTATATTTGCATACTTTTCTAAGTGGTAGTTTGCAGGACATTCAGAGCTGAGATGAAGAAGACTAAGATACTTAAATGACCACTGTCGAGAGGATTTGAATTGAATTAAATTTGACAGTGGAACATGACTTGGATTGTTATCCAAAGTGAAGTGTTATCTAAGACTGATTAACTCAAGATGAACTAAGGCAGAGTTATTTTGCCTTAGGGCCACTGGGCAGGGTCACAACACATCCTTCAAATCAAAGCAAATATCATGATTAATATTACTTAGAAAATGTCAACACAGGGATTTAAATAAGGATTTGGGAGATGGATCTTTAATTAAAAGTAATAGCAGAGCTTCACTGTTTTTTCATTATAGAGGCTTGTAGAAGAAGCCTGAAGTCAGAGTAATATAGACATGGAAAAGTGAACTCCTATTAGAGGGAAGAAGATCAGCTAGTCCCTGTACATGATATTAGGGCAAAAGAAAAAAGAAAAGCGTATTTCACAAATATCCCAATGATGTGCCTGAATTTGGCCTTGAGTAGTGTAAATTAGTCTGTGGTAATTTTTCCCAGAATCCACATATTCTTAATGAATTGTTTTTTTAAATTTTAGCCTCTTCTTTGATTTCCTTGTTGGGAGTTAAGAGACTAGTCTGGACGTATTCTTGGGCTGAAGGACCACGTGGAAGAATATCGATAGCTGAGTGAGCCACAAGTCACGGTTCGGGTTGAAGCAGGGTCCAGATGTGGCAGATGGCTTACGGAGCAAGAAACTGCCAGGACAACTTAGTGAAGCAAGTAAGCTTTCTAAAATGTTCTTAGAATGTTTAAGCTTACAAACTTTATAGAATGCTTGCCACAGGCATCTGGGAAGAGGAGCTTAGGAAATGCCTGGTATTCCCTGTGAGAAATTACCTGTAAGTATAGTGATTATGATAGGGACAAGAGGCAGGGAAATTCTGGGCAGAAGAGGGTGGGTCCCCAGCAAGGGCCCCACCCTCAAGCCTGGAACTGAGGCCCAATGTGAGAACTTACATCCCTGTTTGCTCACTCTAATGTTACCTTTTCCAGAACCACAGATGACCTGCACTGCCCCCGATCTGTGCCCATAAAAACCTCAGGGTGAGCCAGAGGAGAAGAGGAGGAGCAGCTGGACATTGGGATGACAGCTGGACATCAGAGAGAAGTGGCTTGACATCAGAGGCACAGCTTAACAGCATAGCTTCAGGGGATGATTGCCTTCCTATCCTGCCCCTCTTTCAACTCCCCATCTTGCTGAGAGCCACTTCCATCGGCAATAAAATCCTCTACATTTACCATCTTTAATTCATTCTTGTAACCTCATTTCTCTTGGATGCTGGACAAGAGCTCAGAGCTATGAGTTCAGGTGCAAAAGGCTGTCACACTGACCCTCCACTGAGCTGTTAACACCGAAGCCATCCATGGGTGGCAGAGCTGAAAGAGGACTGATGGTAACACTCTCCCTGGAGCTTTGGGGTTTTGGGCACAGCCCCTAGACACTGCTGTGGGGCCAGTACAGAGTTTGTTCCTGCCAGCACCCAAAAGTGCTTGCCCTAGCTCCTGCACCCACTCACCTGCATACTCCCCCTCCCACAAAGGTTGAGGGCTATGGGCTGAGTAAGAAAAGCACCCTTGTCACGACCCCCATGAAGGAGTCAGGAAAATATCCTGCTTCATTTGGGGCCTATCCTGGATACATCACAAAGGTGAATAAATGTGGATCTGCCAGATGTGTCCCTTCACTTTTTTTCTAAGGCTTCTTGTCTTCAGGTGTTCCTCTGAGCTATGCCACTTGCAGGTGACAGGATGCAACCCTGCCGTCTCTCTTTTTTTCAGGTAAAAGGAATGTTGGTTCTGTTTTCCTTCACAAAGGTCTAGCCATCAACTGGGACTGGATTAAAATCTTGGGACAACTGAAGGCATCTGGCCACGCCTTGGTGTTGCCAGAAGGCCCCAAGACTGGACCCAGTCCCAGATCACCCATTAAAGTGATGGCCGCAGACATTTCTATGGCATCTTACCTTTCTTTTTCACTCTTCCTTTATAATGCTAAGGGTTGTGCTGCAAATTGCAGAAATGTTACTAAGTAGAATGAGAGTTTGGTCCAGCAACCAGATATGCAATTTAGAACAATGTGATTTTCATTTGTTCTTAGAGATGTCATTTCCACACCACCCGCCCCCCAACAGCCACAGGTGCACACAGGGTACAGTGGCTCCTCTCCTGTGCCCTCCACTTCCGGCTGGGGCATTTGGGCGTGTCCACAGCATGCATGTGCCACACCCAACAGCCACGTAGGGGAGGAGAGAACTGTGGTTGCCACCAGGGCCCCAGGGCAGTCTTGGGAGCCAGGAAATACATGTGGCCAGATGACCAGTGTTTTCCACTCACCATTCCCTCCCACCATGTTCCCATAGAGTCTTTCCTCTCCTGCCTAAGGAGTTCAGCTCTCTCCGAACTGGGAGAAGGATACAGTGACTAAAGGAACCCATCTGCGTAGAGTAAGAGGTTCTTCTGCCCCTGTAAGTTGTTCTTTTTCCTCTTTTTTATGTGAGAGGGTCCTTTTTCTACCTCACCACTCTGCTTATGATAGGGCAGCAACAAAGGAGTTACCTCCACCAGCTAGTAATTGCAAAATTGGCAAGCCCCAGGTGGAACATCATGTAAATAAATCCATGCACCCCTGAGACACCTTTTATACCAAACTCAATTCTAAAGTTCAGTTTGAGGTCCTAGAAAGAAAAACCAGATCTAAGGAATCCAAAGCCAGGCAACAGGCACAGTATAAATGGCCAAGACTAATTCCTGCTGATTATTCTCCTGTTTCACGGAAGGAGGCCATGGTCCATGGAATAGATGATGCTCAGGAACCCAAAGGATGCTGACAGTAGCAGAGATGGAGGTGTAGGTGAGTGAGAGCAATTCCTATTCTCTAGGACCTCCCTATTTCGTGAGTGTAGGCTACAAGGACACCCATGGGTGGTGTCCTTCTAAGACTGCTGAGTCTCTGAGATAAAAAGACAGAACAGAAAAAGGAGATGCTCATTTTCTCTCTGCCTCACACCCTGAGTTTCCACTGAAGGAAAGAAGAGAAATGAAGGATGCCTGTTTTCCTGTCTTTCAGAATGGACAACCTGTCATCTTTACCATCCCCAGTCTGTACTCTTCTGGAGTGTATCCTGAATCACTCTGCTTTGATCCTCAGACACTGGAGGAAAAATGCCTCATAGGCCTCTGCACAAAGGATTGGCCAAACTATGATCTGCAGGAAGGACTGGCTTGGCATTAGGAAGAAACCATTCATTTTGATACTATCCTGCACTTGGACCTTTTCTGTCAATGTAGTGGCAAATGGTCTGAGGTCCCATACATGCAGGCTTCTTTTACCTTGCAGAGTATTCCAGACCTTTGCTGACCATGTAGGGTTAACCCAGTCCTCATGTCGTAACCAGGTGTCCCAGGTTCTTGGCCTCCCTTGCTCCAGGAAGGTGAGAAGAGGCCCTGGAAGTACGGTGGGACTACCATTCATATAAATATCATGAACCCAAATAGTTTTGCAGAGAGCAATTTAGTAGGCAGAGAGAGAGAGAGGCAGAGAGAGCCCCCACATTGCCGTGGGAGGGGATTTGGAGAAGTCCACACAGGTAAGGGGCAGTGGGGTTTTTAACTTTGAAGTTATTCCCGCCCGATTCGTGTTCTTGTCCAGTGAGAGTAGTTCTTTCAGACTTCCTCTGGAGCGATTGATCTTTGGACTCTAATATTAGATTGGCTGCTTGGCCTGTAATAGAGACCCTCCTGCCAGGGCATTTGGAGGGCTTTCTGAGCAAAGGAAGCTCACCTGGAATTTTACCTAGCCCGAGCTTGGGAAAGTTAGACAAAGAGCTCTGGGTTCCCGGATGGGGAGGTGGATGGAAGCATGGCCCTGGGAAGTTCTTGCGTTTGAAGCCATGCCCCTTGTGGATCTGGAAAGAGAAGTTAACATAGTCCCTCACTGTTTGCCATCTCAAGAGATGCTACAAGGGGAAATCCCAGGGAATTAAAGAAACAAACCCCAGAGGCACCTCCAGCAGGGAAGCCAGCTCTGGGTCCACCCCATCCTCCCTATCCCTAATCTCTTTCTCGTTTGCCGCCTCCTAGAAATCCTCACCCTAGACAAGCGCCAGTCCCACTCTTGCCCCTCCAGCAGATGCCTGATGAATTTGTCCCCAGTAAGGTCCAGATCCCCTTATCTTTACAGAACTTAAGGATAATTTTGGGGATCTTGGAGAGTTTTCAGATGACTGAGATGTATGGAGGCTTTCCAGAATTTAATCCAAGTATTTGAACTCTCCTGGAAAGACTATATTACTTTTGAATCACACCCTGAGTAAGAGAAGCAGGCCACTCTGCGAGTGACAGAAGGATCTGAGGCTGAGTTTTGTATCACATACCGTGTCAGGGAAGGAGCTGAACTTTATACAACTTGAAGGAAGGGGTCAAACTTTATCCAACTTGAGAAGGGTCACTGGATGACCCTAAATGGGATTTCTATGATGAGATGGGAGAATGGAAGAGAAGACACTCTCAAGTATGCATAATGAAGGGCTTACATCAGACTAGCACCAAGCCTATCAATTATACCAAGCTATCCATGATAGACTGGGGATGTGATGAGAATCCCACTCCTTTCCTGGAAAGGCTAAGAGAGGCCTTGGTAAAGTACACTTCTCTTTTTCCTAATTCTGTCAAGAGACAACTAATCCTAAAGGATAAATTTATTACTCAAGGTAACCCATGATATCAAGAGGAAGCTGCAGAAACAGGCCCTGGAACCTAGATAGTACTTTAGGGAACCTCCTGAAAGAGGCCACCTCAGTCTTTAACAATGGGTCACTGGAATAGATTCTTGAATTCTTTATACACGAGTGAAGGCCTGGGGAGCTGACAGAGTTACCTCTGTCAACCCAGAAGAGAAGCCAAAGTACCAATGTGAAGTGATCAGAGACCTCAAACTAAAGATCACAAAAACTAAGTGTTAATAACTAACTTTCCACAGATATCCTCTTTATACTTTTGCTTATGCTTACTGTTTTTACTTTTGTTCTGTTCTATATAACAGGGTACGATGTTGTTTTCAGAATGATTCGTATATTTCACTTATTTCTGTAATCTTTCACACTAGATTTTCTCCTTTTAACTCCTCTTTGTGTAATACACATATTTGATCCATGCATACTTAACCTTGTAAAACGTGTTTATTCTCACATAAAGGTCATCAAACTTCCAATGTTCAGGAAAACGGAGCCTCAGACTATGGTTCCCTTTTGCTGGGGACCCCTGGGTAGACCACTGGGATGAATCTGACTACAATTCTCCCCAAAATAATGCCCCTCGTCAGTAGGGGTAGCCAAGATTGGTAACTGCCTGCATTCTCACTGCTGTTAAATGTGCCCCTTCGGAAGGGGGAAATAATATGGAGAGGAGGCAGGAAATTCTGGGCAGAAGAGGATGGGTCCTCAGCAAGGACCCCTGCTCAAGCATAGAACTTCAGCCCAAAGTGATGACTTACATCTCTGTTTTCCTTTCAAAATGTTGCCTTTTCCAAAACCACCCATAGCCTGCACTTGTCCCCAAACCTGTGCCCATAAAACCCCAGGCTCAGCTAGAGAAAAAGAGCAGAAGCCACTGGACATTGGAAACTACGATTGGACATTGGAAAGAAGCAGCTTGACTTCAGAGGGACAACTTGACAGAGCTTTGGAGAGGAGTCTGGCCAGGGATGGCTAAACTTTGGGGGGATGACTGCCTTCCCATCTCATCCCCTTTTCAACTCCTCATCCCACTGAGGACCATTTTCATCAACAATAAAACCCCTGCATTTACCATCTTTGATTCATTTGTGTGATCTCATTTATCCTGGATGCTAGATAAGAGCTTGGAACCATGAATGCTGGTGCAAAATGCTGTCATGCTGACCCTCTACTGAGCTTTTAACACTTAAGCCACCTATGGACTGCAAAGCTAAAAGAGCGCTGACTATAATATTCCCTCTGGACTTCAGGGATTGCAGTCACCCTCATAGAAACTGCCACAGGACTGGTACAGAGTTTATTTCTGCCAGATACCAAAAGCACTCGCCCTGGCTTCTGCACCGCTCAACTGCATGCTCCCCCTCCCATGAGGGGTTGAGCACAGCGAGCTGAGGAAACCAGGCACCCCTGTTGCAAGGCTCACAAAGGGTCACAGAAATATCCTGCTTCAATTGTACTATAAAAAGAAAAAATTATTTTAATGACACATGAAGCATGAAGTGGTTCAAATGTATATTGATTTAATTTATAAAACTGCAGCAAACTTCACTACATTAAAAGCTATGTTCAGTTTAGCTAATACCAAAAGTAAAAAAAAAAAAAAAGACAAATAAATAAAACAAAATGCCACTTTTACTTCCCAATTATCATGAACAGTATGCTCTTAAAATCCAATATAAGACATATTTGATCTCATTATACATGACTAAACTCTTCCAAAATCTGTCCACAAAAGCTTTAGTTAAAAAGCTCCTGACACTTAAGTTCACCTAGAATCCAGGAATGTAGGCCTGAACCCCTTTAAATTCAGTACTTCAATTACTTCAGTATCCCAGTTACTCTACCCTTAAATGCTGAGCTGCTTTGAGCCTCTCTTCACTCAGATTGGAAAATGTGAGATTAAATTTCTAACAGACTTTCAGTAACAAAAGGATTATTTTATTAAAAAGATAGAGTACCTCCCTACCAAATAAGTTACAAAGCAGTCATGTACACTGAAACACAGTATTTTCTCAGAACTAGTTGTTCCTTAGGGCTTGATTCACGTAGAAAATGGATATTGTCTGAGGCTGAAAAGCAGTGTTTAATGATGGAAGCTCTATTTCTTTTCTATTTGAGTAAGATTGGTTAACTTGGTCCTGAAAAATGTATTTTGTAAAGCCTCAAACTTGTAATCCAAACATACCGTTAACCTAAGAGTGACCCCACTGCTAATTGTTTATAACTGCCTCTAAGGGTTGTGCTTTTTAAGGAACACTTTCTGATCTTTTGATATGTTAATTTAATGTATTTTGTAGCTTCCCATTGTTAATGGAGTCACTTTATACATTGGATGCTAATTATTAAAATAGCTCTTTATTTAGGAGGATATTCTTCAGATGAGAAACACCTTAAATGAGTGTTTCAACCCTGTACAGCTTTTCGTTACCTTTCTAGATGTCACCATTTTCTCTGTTATTGAAATAAACAGCAATTTGGGTAATACCCGAGGGCATCACTTCCTATTACAATAATTCTTGCTGACAATTATGATCAAAACATTAAGACAAAAACATTGTAAGGCCAGATAGTTTTAAAATACAGCTATATTGAGGCAGAGTATGGTTTGAATTATAATCTAAAGCTTTTTGAAACAAATCTTTTTCCTGTGTTAAAAAAAAAGTTTATTTCCTGTTGATTAAGCCAGGCAATCTCTCTGGATCTCATTCTCTTCATCTATAAAACTAGAAGGTTATACTAAAAGGTAAATCAAAATAAGTCTGCTTCTAAAGCCGTACAGTTTATGGTTTAAATTGTCAGCTCCTCAATCTCTAAGTAGTAAAGCTCTCTGAGCTCTGAAAGGAAGAGCATAGAATTAGCAGAACTTCCAAAAATCGAGTAGATCTCTTTTGTGGAAGTTTAGATCAAAGACTGATTGATGCAGAGATGTTACTCTTGCTGTCCAGCCAGAGAGAATGCAGTCAGCATGCCACCTCCAGTTGACAGCTTCTTCTAGGCTCCAGAACTTAGGTCTGTCTCAGCTGTGGAGAGCCACCTAGCCCAAGATGGTGCTCTTTGTAGGGAAGCCCACATCCAGAACTGGAGAAGGTAGAGTCCTAGTATAGGACACTGGTGAGCAGTAGTCACAGCAGCCCTCCCCACTATATGGGGTGGAGCTTTGTTAGTCCTACCTCAAAGTTCAACTGCGTCCTTCTTTCCACCCTGTTCCACCCTTCCACTTTCTTTTATGCATGTTGATCCACAATAATCACTCACACCACAAACTCCATCTCAGCATAGACCTCAAGAGAATGTAACTTCTTCCAAATGTCAAGATCAAAGGGCCTACTGTTGCTATAAATTCTCAAGTTATAATTCAGTATTAGACCATTCTCCAAACTAGAGGTCAAATTATAGAATTTACCTATGACAGATGAATAAGGAGGAGTTTGGGTTCAATGGAGATCGGTCAGAATTCCACAGAAAATATTAGTATCAATAGGTCCTAGGTTTTTAGGAAAACTGTAAACATAGCAACTTACTAGAGAATTAAACCCTGCATCCCCAAATTAGTTCACAATCCTAAAAGTGAAGATAGGGGTCCAAATATTTTGATGGAAGTGGGTAAAGTGTGATTCTTTATTTTGAAGCACTAAATTGACATAAATTTGAACAGATTCGGTTATGCAAAAATTCTGGAATATTTTGCCTTGATTAATCAGAACATTCAGCATCTACCTTTAAGTAGGCATGTGTGTATGCCTTAATGGAGATATTGCATGCATGCACATTCACAACACCTAAAGCAATGAGAACTCAATCGCTTGTGGTATGTTACCCACATTAGCCACTAAGAAAGTGATTGCTAAAACATGGGTCTCTGACATTTTTCTTAGAATCATCCTGTAAGTCTGCACAATACAAGTCAGAAAAATATTTTACCACCAGTGAAAATATAAATAAAACTGTGAATAGAATTATTAAACACAGGAATAATCCATTCCAAGTTATCTATGTTACAGTGTGAATGTAACTAAACAGAAAACTCTAATAGTTAACTGAAAAAGTTTCTCACCAGTTTTGAAGTGTTGTATTGTCCTAAATAAAGATAGTTTAAAAGTTAAAACAAATGAACAACCAACCAACCACAAAAAGCTTCACCAGGGAGTCCCTGGTGAACAAAGTATAGAATGAGAGCTGCAATTCTAAGCCCCAGTCGATCTTACTGGTTTAAGGTCCCTGATATAAACAATGACCCAGGAGTCCTACCCTCACCTCCCAAACAATCCCTGTCTCTGACATGTTTTATTGAAGTTTATTAACTAAAGCAAAACTTATCTGAAATAATGATTTCGTTACTACATTAAACCTCCAATGTAAATTTAGACTTTAATAACATTTATTGTTGATTAGTATGGTCACTTTTCATGATATTTTTCTAGCAAATATTGGCAGTTTAGTAATTCCTCACCATTATAACATGAGAGAAAAGTGACATTGTGCTAAAACGCGTTAGGTCTAAGTAATTGAATATCACTTTTCAATGTCATAAAGCTCTGAATTTTATATTTATTATACTATATATTGCTATTAGAGTTTTACTCACACACCACCAGTGTTGACAAATCAAAATGAGCTGCTTCAGTCACTGAATAATGACTGGAAAACTCAACTCATCCACGTCAGACAGTTATTGAACACCTATGAGGCCTAAGTTGGTAGAAAGAATAGTGGACTGATACAAGGGTCAATAACTGGTTCCATGGTGTAGCTTCTGCCACCAACTCAGCAAAATATTTCAAGCAAGACATTAACATTCAATCTGCTTCCGTTTTCTCAACCATGAAGAGCTGGGCCAGACAACCAGCTCTAACATTCTGTGGATCTGTTTCTCTTCTTCAAAAAAAAAATGCCAGCAGGAGTCCTGCAAACATAACTGATATTCTAGCTTGAAAGGTAGACCTCACCCCCATGCATATGAAATGGAAGACAATCATGTGTATGAAATGCTAAATTGGATGATACAGTGTAAGAATAGTGAGGACCTGAAATGTCAGGGAGAGCAGTATTGAAAATGCAAGTGATATTTTACTAGGAATGATAAACAGAAGAGAGGCTTTCCCATCAAGGTATACAGCATGATGTGAAGAGGATACTAAAGGCTGATGCACACATTTCATTGCCTCAGAAGATAATATTTAAGAAACAAAACACTAATAGACTAGTAATCCAACTTTTTGGTGATTTTCAGAGATCCAGAGCAACCATGTCAGGAATGTTGAGATATATCTTCGAAACCAGAAAAGGCAAATTATTTTCCAAATGCTGGTTTGAGATAATTTGAATAGAAATATGAGGCAAAAAGTAAGAGAGAGAAAAAAATGTATTTTTTATTTTTATAAATGTATATTTATGTACATATATATTTCAAAGCATTTCACTTATTTTGTTTAAACAGAGCTTTGAGTCAAATACAAAGAGAAAGGCACCCAACATCATCTTCAAATCATTATCTTTCTTGCCTCAAACTCCAAGTCTGCAGGGCCAAACCATATATACAAAAATGTGGTTTAAATCTTTATTGCTTTGCCAGATGAGCAGAAACAACTTGCAAGCACCACAAGGTAATCAGGACAATTATTCTGGGGCTGGTCGGAGCTGACGACATGAACAATTCTCAGTCTCACCTAGGCAGCTTGTGAGGGAGCAGCCTGATTCCCACAAAAAGAACATCAGAGTCCTATTAGTCCACTTCCTTAAAACATATTCGCCAGACTGTTAAGGGGCTTGATTGTGCACGAAAGAGATGATAGTCAAGAGAGGGAGCAAGGCAGCCTTGAGGCTTGAAGGAACATTAGGTTGAAGTATATTAAATTGTTTGGCTTCTACCTCCGAAATGGCTTCTGAGGGCAAGCAGAGGTTAAGCATCAACTTCCTGTTGCAGAGTAATACATCTGCCCCTGGGCACGGACAGGTTATCACCTGTAAAATCTGTTCCAGTCCCCTAAAAAGAAGTCTGCTGTTTAGAATGCACTCGTGCCAGAAATGTGCTCTACCATATGGACTAAAACACACTTAAGAGACATCTTTTGTCGGCAGGCTAACTAGGGCACACTTCATGTCTCTCTGTGTGGCTTATACAATCACTGCCCAAGAACTACCTGTGAATGAATGGCTGTGGTATTTGCATGCTCTCCTGTCTGTTTTTGTATTCTTATCCATGTTCTTCCTTTCAATAACTCCCTAATTCCAATTTCATGTACACTCCACAATAGCGTTTGGAAAGATCCATTTGGATTCTTAAATCATTGTCATTGATTAGCACACATTTTTTGGAGGCATAAACATTCACTGTTTAGAAATAGCACCCAAAAGACTGGAAGAATGACTGCAAGTATGTTCCTTCAGATTCCAGAATAACAGTAAAGGCAATTTGCATCTAGAAGCATCTACACCAACTTAGTGAAACATGACTGCTGATGAGAAAGCGGAGGGTGACATTGCACTATGCTGGAAGGAGCCCTGGGCCAGGAATAATAAGAACTGAGACCAAGTCCCCACACTTACCACGTAATAGCTATAGTATGTTGAAAAGTTACATTGACTCCTTTTGCAATTTAATCAGCAAAATGAGTAATAATACTTGCCCTACCACAAGAGGGTTAATAGAAGTAAAACGAAGCAATAAATATGAAACACTTTTAGAGTTTCAAATGTTTATTAGATAAATAGATAGATAGATGCATACAGCATATATTTAAGGCTTTTCTAGGCCTACATATATCACTCTTTTATCTAAATTTCTAGAAAACTGATCATTAGCATTCATTTATTCATTCAAAATTCACAGATTTGATCTCTAATGCTATGCTTTATTCATTTCAAAAATATATCAAAACTCTATCATGTGTTATATTCCAAGATCTAGAACTCCTACAGAAGAGAATAAGAGCAAGCTCCTGCTCCATAGAGTATAGGGCATTGGATCCAAACTTTTTATCAACTTTTCAAGTGTTTGGGCCTTAATCTCGCCTCCATGCTGTAAGCGCCTAACAAAACACGTTGCACATAGGAGGACCTTAGCGCATCATCTTTATTTGAACACACGATTTTGTCTGTTCTTCTTCAGACTGTCAATTAGCCAATTGATGACGACCTGTAGGGGTTCTTTTAGCAGTAAACAAAGTAAAGCTTATTATGTTAGAGGTCTTCTCCCAAATGATGGATTTTATACAACAGGAGAGAATTAGCTGACAACATATGCATGCAGTCTGGTCAGACTTTTGTACCTGCAGTGCTGGTGGAGCTTCATTATTGCTTGGCCCCTGGATAATGTGGCAAGGAAGTGCTGGTGTCAGAAACAGATTATATGTGGAGCTAGGTGATCAGAAAAACAGGAAGTATTTTTTGCAGTAATGTAGGAGGTTTCAAGATAATGTGCTATTGGTAAAAGAAATTTGAAAAGTCCCTACTTGGAGGCTTTGGAGACTTTGTAGGGTCTCCTTCAAACCAGGCTGAATGCCTTTATCCATCTGAGTACATCTCCCTTAAGGAAACAGGGAAGCCAGTCATGCCCACTGAACTGCTGCCAGTCTGAAGTTCTCTGCTATCTCTGCTGAAAATGTATCACTTGAGCTTAGTCCAGTAAAACACGTCTTTTACAAGGCTAAGATAAAAGGATCTTCATGTAACCTAGTGTAACCAGATCAGCTGCAATCTGATTCTCCAGAACTTAGGTTCTTGGCTTCCTTAACCCAGAAGAATGGGAAAGGGGGCCTTGGTGTTGCGGCAAGTGTTACAGCTCAGATAGGACTCAGGGACACGATGAGTGTGTGGTAGTACAGTTTATCAGGTAGAATGAAAGGACAATTCCACGTCATGGAAGGGGACCTGGAGGGGGTGCCACTAGAGGCCTGGGCAGCTGGAGATGATATCCCTGAGTTATTCCCTCCCCATTCTTGTTGCTGTCCAATGAGAGGGGTTTTTTCAACCTTTCACTGGATTAATTGGTCTTTGAAGCCTTTACTGGATTGGCTACTGTTTTCTAACCCTGAGTCACTGAGCCTCCACTTTCAGGGGCCAGACACAGGAAAAGTCCCTGTCCCTGAACAAAGCCCCTAAGAGCCAGAGGTGGGAAAAATGGAACCAAAGCCTCTAGCCAGCCAGAGGTGGGAAAAGTCCTATGCTGGAAACAAAGCCCCTAGCCTACCCTAGAAGTTCATCTAACGTGGTCACTCAGTCCCCCTCTGAACAGGAAAGTCCAATTGCTGTTGGGACATGGGTGTCAATGGCTCTAAGTACTTCCTGCTGAACTGGGGCACAGATGGGGTCCTACAGTTGAGGTTTCCTCCAGAGGGGAGTCTTCTGAGACTACAGGTTGATCCAGTAGTCCATGATACAAATCATGAGCCAAGGACATTTGGGGTTCCATTTACAGGACAATTTGTAGCTTCATGGCCTCAATTCTGGAAGAAATGAATTTGACAAGAAGGTTAAAGAAGAAAGTCCCAAAGGAAAGCAATCATAGGATCGTTATTTAGGAGCCTAGAAGAGGGGAGAGCCAGGGTAGCTAGTTGTTAAACAATCTCCACGATCCTATTTCTTGGAGGTCCTTAGCCCTGGGTTCTATTTGGTTCCTGAGTTTTTTAACTTTGTTTAGGACAATACCTGATTGGTCTACAAAGTAACAGCATTCTTCTCCTAAAAAGAGACAGGTTCTTCCTCTCTTTGCTATTAACAGATCCAGGGCCCTTTGATTTTGAAGAGCCACGGCAGCTAAAGAGTTAAGCTGCTTTTGTAGAGTTACGAGAGAATCAGCAGCATTTTCCATGTCATCATTTAATTCCTAGGATAGCTTATAGCAAAACTGAGTAGCGGTAGTAATTCGTCCCATACTTGTACTAAGCCCGCCTATTACTCCGGCCCCAATAATGAATGGAAGAATTGGGGTTCGAGTATGGCGTGGCCTGGGCAAGAGAAGACTCTGCAATTGAGAATCGGTGTAAATGGTCGGAGGCCCTAGGAAAGAGAGGAGGCATATTTCTTCCAGGGTATTATTGAGACAACAGCAAGCTGAGGAGCCACAAACAAAGAACAAGCCTGTGCTAGGCAGCTGAGGCCTGGGAGTAAGGTAACCCAGTTTCAGCATACAGAAACACTGGAGTTGTTAGTACAGTTCACACAAGTGAAGTCTGAGGTCGATGGAATTTGTAGACTGGTAACCAAGGGACCTGTAACTTCCATTTGATTTGAGGATGGGTCAGTTATGTTCCATAGGTCTGGAACTGGAACCGGAATGTATGGTTTGAAGCATAGTGGAAGACGCATCCAACAGGCAGTTGGTTGTCCGAGGAGGCCTCATGCATTCCTGTGGGGGTGGTGTTACATAGCTGAGCAGATGGGAGTGTGGTGAAGGGTTTCGTGCAGCTTAGAAAGGTCCAGGCCCTTGTAGGGACCGGGAGTACTTCGTGGTTTGCCTAGTCTAGACATTACTTCCTGGAGATGCCGTTCCTGTGCCTGATCTTGAACTACACCCTCATCTGAAATCCCGACATGGGTAAAATATGTCCAGCAGATGGTGATTCCCTTAGCTGCTGGACAGTTAGGCCCAATTATTGTTCCCGTCCAATACGTGTGTGAGTTGTGTGTGCACAGGGAAGCAGATGTATAGCAATTTTTGTACATATAAGTATAGGATATAAAGGAGGCCTGTTGACCTAATCCCCAACACCAACCAGAGAGTGGACTTGCTCCCTGTCCAATACCGTTCTGGTTGTAACCCCTTTGGGTGCATTTGCAGGTGGGATGGGAGTGAAGCAGGGGACAGGCAGCAAAGAGGTTAATGAGGACCACAACAAAGGTCACAGTAAGACAGTGATAATAGCAAAGGGACAGGAGGAGAGCTATTAGAAGTTTAATTAGGCAGAAAGCCATGGACATAGAGAGTCTATGGGATGTGGGCCAATCCTTAAGGATGACCACATAGAGTCCAGTTGCAAATAGTAAAGTTAAGAGTGATATTCCTGTTCATGCCAGAATGTAAGTTAGACTCATGAATAGTGACTTTCCTGAGGGTCTTGTCAGAAGAGAAACCACAGATCCTCTAATGGTTCACAGGTGTATGAAGGACAGCCTCCTGGAAACTCAGGCTGTGGAGCAGAAGGCCTATCATCTTCCTCAGGGGGCATCCAAGGTTTCAGCAGAGTGTGATAGATCCACGAGTCAGTTCCTAGCACCTTAACTGCTGTTGGGGTAGACAGAAAGCATGATAGAAGAGCACAGCTCCCTGGTTACAGCTTAGAGGCTGGGAGACTGTTTGTCCTAGGATTCCTCAGATAGGTACAGACTTAGAGGAATCTCTCCAGGAAGAAAGCTTTTGATGCTTTCTTCTAATGTCTGCTGCTGATTGTGTAATAGATTTGTCTTTTCGTATTAGCTGACCCTCGATGGAGTCTGGTGACAGGGGAGTATATTTTCTTAAGGCCTCCTGTAACCACTCAGGGAAGTTTGTTGGGTTTTCTTCCTTTCCCTGAGTTATGGTGGATAACATTGCATAGTTCATGGGTTTCTTCCTGATCCATCTTAATCCCTCGAGTATGCAGGTCAACAGCTGCCTACGATTACAGTCCCCACGTTTTGAGTCAGGATCCCAGTGACGGTCTGCAGTAGGAATGGCCTGTAATCCTTTGGAGAATCTATCCCTTTCCTCTGGTGTCATTTTGTCATTCACTTGTCTAAGGTACCAAATGTCCCCAGACTATTAAGCTGCTGCTAGAGAAGCATCTCTTTCATTACTGGTTAAGGTCTGACTAAGCAGTAACATGATATCTTTCCAATCTAGATCAAAGGATTGTCCCAGGCCCTTCAGAACATCTATATACTTGTCTGGGTCATCTGAAAATTTTCCTACATCCACCTTGATTTCCTTTAAGTCAGTAAGTGAAAAGGGAGCATGTACTTTGGTTGGGCCAAATTCTTTTCCTACAGTCTGTAGAGGGGAGAGTTGGGACTTCCTAGTAGTCTGTGGTGCCTTGGTCATTTCAGCTTTCCCTGATTCCTCTTGAGTCATAGGAGCTGGATAGAACCTATCAGTATTGGTGGAGGGAGGAGCCACAGAGAGTCCTGGGTATGGGAGTAGATCCAGGGAGCAGCCAGTAGGACATAAGTTATAAGCCTTACATAGCTGAGGATTATCCCATAGAGAAATGAAAACGTACACATAGGGGACTTCACTCCATTTGCCTTCCCTCCTATGGGAGAGTTCTAATTGTAGAAGGATGTTATAATTTATACTTCCCTCAGGTGGCCAGGATTCTCCACTCTGGAGAAGGTATTGTGGCCAGGCCATGCTGCAGAAGAAGACAAGCCACTTCTTCTTCAAAGATTGTGAATCGAATTGGTCCCAATTATCCAGGGTACACTTTAAGGGTGACTTTGCCTTGGGAAGAGCAGCACCCATCTGAAATTGAACACGGGGATGCCCACATCCCTGGTTCTTTCTTGCAACTGCCAGCCCTGGGGTGTCCCCCAGTGGTACAGCACTTTATAGTTTTCCTGCTCCCTTGATGTGGGATCATCTCATGGGCCTTCCCCATTTGCCGGGTTTAATTATGTTTACCAGTGAAATGGGCATGTCCTCACTGTCTAATGTCCTTTTTAGCCACCTTAAAGGACATAGGGAATGCCAGGTTTAGTGGCCCTGTACTGGTGTGTCCTTGAAGAACTAGGCTAGTGAGGCTTGGGTGATGGGTGCCGTTTATATTCCCTAGCAAGAGTCCAATTAACATAGGCCTGAACATAAAAGTGCCCCAGAAGGATAAATTCCTTGAGAAGGGTCTCTAAACATAACAACCTTAAAGAAGATAGTGGCTGGCCACAGGGCCAAGGCTGGAACAACATCCTCTGGACCAGAGCCCTTTCTCCCACTCTCCATCATAGGAGTATGCCCTATCGCTGTGCCCTCTAATTAACTATTTGAGTCTCAGACCAGGTCTGACTATGGTGCTCTAGATGGAGAAGTTCTGCCATACAGAGGGTCGATCCTATACCTGAAAAATTGTAAGTTATGAAGTCCTGGCACCGCTTGGTTAGATTGGGAAATTGCAGGTGACAGAAAATAAAATGTGTTAAAGCCTCCAGTACCCACTGATAGTCCAGCGGCCATGCTTCTTGCTTTTAACTGGCCTACCAATGCCTGGTAATTTACCTCCTTAACAAATTTAGAAGAAGAAAAAGGACAAATTAGCAAGCAAAAGGGATCCAGAGTTACTCACCACACTGACGTTCAGAGTTGCTCCTGGCTGGCTTGCAAACAGATGTAACTGGATCAGCTGCAATCTGATTCTCCAGAACTTAGGTTCTTGGCTTCCCTAACCCCAAAGAATGGGAAAAGGGGCCTGAGTGTTGTGGTAAGTGTTACAGCTCAGATAGAACTCAGGGACCCAAAGAGTGTATGGTAGTACATTTATTAGACAGAGGGAAAGGACAACTTCCACAGCATGGAAGGGGACCCAGACGGGGTGTGGCTGGAGGCTTGGGCAGCTGGAGATTACATCCCTGAGTTATTCCCTCCCCATTCTTGTTCCTGTCCAATGAGGGGTTTTATTCAACCTTCCTCTGGATTAATTGGTCTTTGAAGCCTTTACTGGATTGGCTAGTGTTTTCTAACCCTGAGTCACTGAGCCTCCACTTCCAGGGGCCAGAGGCAGGAAAAGTTCCTATCCCTGAACAAAGGTCCTGAGAGTCAAAGGCAGGAAAACTGGAACCAAAACCCCTAGCCGGCCAGAGGTGGCTGCACTGGAAACAAAGCCTCTAGCCGACCCAGGAAGTTCCTCTAACACGGTCCCTCACTAGCATATTCATTCATTCATCAAACCATTTTGAGTGTAAGAAATTATTTCAGCAGGCAGAGGATAGAACGATGCAAGTTATGCATGGTTTCTGCCAAAATGGAGGCACATACGTAACACAGCTCGTTATGACAAAAAAATCACATTTGGTACACTTTGGATAATAATTCTTAAAATACCTACACATAGTGCAACCTGAATGGATGGTATATCATAAAAGGCAGTGCCAAGAAATATAATATTCATTAGAAATGGATATTCAATCCAGGTCATGTCACTTAAGGATTCTTGGATATCATTTGTCAGCTTCAAATAATTCTTACCAAATCAATTGCTTGTCAAATCAAATTTTCTCTTACTTAAAATATGGACTATTATAAGAAATAATAGATGTAAAACCCTAGGTGCAAAGTAGTCATAACAGCTTTTGTTATTGAATATCTATATTCTAGATATTTTGCACACCTTAATTGATCTAGCTGCTACCCCAACATGCACACACAAACTCACATGCACATTACACCAGACTGTAAGATTTATAAGAGCAAAAACTCTCTTTTTCTCCTTCTGGATCTCATAGTTCCTAGAAAAGGTCCTAACACATAGCGGCCCCTGAAAAGTTTTAGTAAATGAATAAATAAAAAATAGAAAGCATTGACTTCATTTTGAAGCTGAGAATGTTTAAGCATCCAGACAAAGTTCCGTAAGATTGCATGCCGCAGATAGAGTCCCTCTGCATGTGTTGCTTTATCCTGAGACTAGAGGGTGGCTGATAATGCTTAGAAAATTCCTGCTCTAGTTTTCCAGTTAAAAGGTGACACATTGTGATGTGTTCCTATTGACACAATATTTTATGCTTCACTTTTCTTCTATTAGCTAAAACTACAATTCCACTCCTCTGTGATATTAAATTGGTTTAGGTCTTCCGTGCAAATAAGAACATATCATTGTGGAAGTACAAGTAGTGCATCACTCCTCAAGGCATTGGCTCTCTCAACTTATCGCATTCCCAAGTGCACTGAGCGGAAGGCAGGCAGTCATTGTTTTGAAACACTTTAAAGAAAAAGAACTAAAGAAGAGAAGTATCATGTAACACCATCTCTTCCTATTGATTCTGACAGAAGTCATTGTATTTTAACAATACGTATTCATTCACAGCTCTTGAAGTTTGAAGTGCTCCCTTCACGGCAACTCAGCGTCTACCTGTATAATCAGTCCATTTTACCATTTTGCTCATGAAGGCAAAACTTTAATGTTAAACTACTTAAATATCGAATAGCGGTTATACATCATTTGTTAAATAAGGCCAGAATTTACTTAAGTAATAAAATGGCCTTTCTGTAGACCTTAGAGAGGAGAC
This sequence comes from Cacajao melanocephalus, assembly GCA_963573385.1. Classification (NCBI taxonomy): domain Eukaryota; kingdom Metazoa; phylum Chordata; class Mammalia; order Primates; family Pitheciidae; genus Cacajao; species Cacajao melanocephalus. The sequence goes on along the minus strand of CAUYLG010008487.1, from coordinate 18,075 downwards.
AAAAGAAATTAAAGGGACAATCTCCTTCTACTTAGAGTAAGCTGTTATAGCACAGAACACCAGGAATATGTACAGAGCATTAGAAATAGCACACGATTAAAAACCGTAATGGGAGAAAGATACGCATTACTGACATTCACAACGTGGAGCAACCAGAAGAGTGGAATCAACAGGGGAACGTTAACAATGGAGCAGAAACTTCAACAGGGGTCTTGAAAGATCTGTAGACTCTTCCCACTCTCTGTGCTCATTTTTGAATCATTACTCAAGGTAACGAGCATAGTGAATTTAGAGAACCGTAAGGAACCCTGCCTAGCAAATTGTTCAAATGCAGCCCTACAGGCACTCCGACCCATCAGGATAACAGTGAACACAATGGTTCGCTGTTACTTGAGATACACAGACTCTCATGCACCTCTCTAAATGCTGAGATCCTGCCAGAAGGTTGGGTCCTTGTTTGAGGGTGTTGCACTTCAGTTAGAATCATTTTACAAAGAGCATGTATGATAAGCTGTGATATCATTAGTGGGAAATTTCTGACTGCTCAACTTGTCCATTTGTAAGCACTTAAAATAAGAATTTTAATAATTAATGTTTATAACAAATATTAATGGAGAATTATGTATCAGAGTGGATACTCCCGCAAAAATTGTAACACTTTTGAGAGATAGACTAATAATGACACACCTGGCCAGGATGCTCCATGGACCGGGTACCCGAAGGCTAACTGAAGAGTGGGCTTTTATAATCAGCCATTTGAGGAGATGCCATTATTCTTTCATTTGCAGAATTTGTTGAAGCAGACATTGTAATTCATTTCAGTAATGAACTATGTAAAATATGAAATCTGTAATATAATATTACACAGCTGCAAGGATAGTTACCATAAGAGATTCTTTTGTTATCTGTTATCAACTGATATTAAGCCAACCAAACTACAACCAAATCCACACTTTCAGAGATTTCTACTATTCTTACGTTTGCTCTTGAAACTAAGATCCCTTTTTAATTTTTAATGTCAAATATTAGAACTCAGTAACTAAGTGTGCTACTTGTATACATCAGAAGAAAAATAAATTGCTAGCCACTAACCATAAAATCACAGAATTTTCCACATTGCAAGAAATGTGCACAGGGAAAATGAGACAGGAGAGAAATACAACTAGCCACTGATTTCACTTTCACTAAAGATCTGGTTAGCCCTAGAATTATCCCCAGATAGATACTGACTAAAATACTGCCATAATGATATATATTAACCAGTGTCATGAGTCTTACAGGCTAATCGACTGCCACCTAATTCTAATAAGTGCCTGGTGGCTCTTCCTCAAAAATCCCTGCCTCTCCATTAGGATATCTGCTTTGTTTTTTGCCCACACCGCTTCTATGTTTTCTTTATCCCATTTTTTTATTCTATTCTTCAATTGCCCTCTCCTTTGCTCTGTTGCCTATTCCAAGGATGTGCAAATTAAATGTCATCCCCCTTCAGACCTACCATAGCACTTGAATCTCACACTCGCCTCAGTTGCTTTGATTCATTGCCTGTAATTTCATGATAATACATGTAAATGGAGTCCTGTGACCCTGAGAATATTTAAGTAGGCTGGGCTTGTCTTTGGACATACCAGAGTCCCTCTTCTGCCTTCTTACTGTGCTGCTCACTTCCCTCAACTCTTACATTTCTGTTTCTCTTATGTCTTGTCTACTCTCCCCTTGGCCAAAAGTTTCTCCCAAGAGAAAATCAGTTATCAGTCATTTGCAGCTCTATTTGAGTTTAATTCAGAAAGATATGTAGCTCCAGATTATTACAACTGAAGCTTTTCAATAATGACATATTGAAAGGATTGATACCTAGGTAAAAAATCTAAGTGACATGCGGTGAAAAAGATCTTTTCATGGAATCCTTTCCAGAAACCACGTTTTCTATCCACTTGCTCTCAGTGGGTGATATTGTGAAACCGACACAATCCTCTCTCTTCTTTTTCCTGTCCTTGGAGTCAGAATTGCAGGCAGCTTCCTTCTTTACTGAGTTTTCAGTTACACATTTCTATTCACGGTTGACATCTGTCTGTCAGGCTAGTGTTAAACTACTGGGAGGCACAACCAGGGGTTGGAAAGAAACCTATTCCAAAGGGATCATGCTCTTTATTAACGTCAATCAGTCATAACATCTGCAGACCACCCCTCACTGTGACTATACAGATTCCCTATAGGACATGGACTTCCAACGCCTAGATATGTCAGACATTCTAGTCACTTAAAGAAAAAAGAGAAAGGGAAAGGAAAAGAAAGTATCCAGATTCTCATAAACATTTCTTACTAGAACCTATTTATTTGGATCCTGTGTGGCACCCAATGGGAAAACACACACAAAAGTTATATACATTTAATGTGAGTATTTGACAGATCCTGTGTGCTTATAAGCTTGAAATATAAATCTGTCACTGTTATAGTGATTTTTCTACACAGAAGTAAATGAAATGGAAAAGCAAAGTCAGAGGATTGATAAAATTGTGAACTTAGACTATCTTCTAAAGAAATAATGAGCCACCTTGTGCTAGTTTCGTCTGTACTATAGGCATCTAGAAGTCAAATCCAGTGTATTATTCACTTCCATTTCCCTAAAGGCAAGTTACCTCGTACAAGTAAGGTTCTTAATAAAAATGTCTTTATAAATAATTTTTTAATGAAGAAATTCTGTCTGAATCAGACAGGGCAATCCATTGTAGGCTATATTCTGTCTTCAGCAGTGATCACAGATAAGCTACCAGAGAGTGTTAGTCTTTACATCAGTCTCAAGATATTGAAATAGCATAATAAATAAGCATTTCTAGTATACTGTGTAATAGCCCATTTTTGACCCAGTTGCCCATGCAGTTATCAAAACATTTTTTGATCCTTTATTTTCAGACCCAACCATAGGTTATCTTATTCACAGAATATATTGACACAATTTATCTCTAATTTGGAGAAGATTTAGATGATACATATTTCAGAATTACATAAATCTTTTCATAAAATTTTCTAGTACACCTATTCAATCTATATTCATAACCATTCAGCATGCACTCTGAGTTCAGAAAATATCTTTTTCAACATTGATTGTTCTAGAATTACCAAAATTGGATTGTATTTTATAATAAAAAGATGAATTTCCAAAGCCACTAATTTTGATAGCCACAATCATGTAAGTCTAGAAGTACTGAATAAATCTACATAACAAGATATAAAACTTTCTTTAAAATCATTTAATTACTGGAAATATACACTTACTTGGCCCACATTAATCTTATTCAAGTTACTGAATCTTTCAGAATCATTCATATTTCAGGTAAATACATATAATCTCTAACTTCTAAAGTACTAAAAATTCATAGTGAATCATCACGTAAAATGCATAAGAAGATAGCTCTGCATTGTTGAAAGCTAGTATCTTATTCTTGAAAGTATTTGTATTTTTCTGGTTAAGTATAATAAAATATCTACTATAAGCTTTTTTATTCCATAGATCCAGTTATTTTTCAATAAATAAGTATGCAACACTTATTTTGAATTTGGTGAGTGAGGAGCAAGCCTACTTCTCTCATTGTAATCATCTAGTACCAGAGAAAATGTTCACATATGAGGGCAGAGAGCAATAAAATGAAGTAAAACAATATGTAAGTGTCCTGAAGCATTTACAAAAGTGGTTGACCTTTCAAAGGAGAGAAGGCTCCTTCTGCTCAGGGAAATCAGAGAAGAACTCTTAAAGAATTGGGCATGTAGTCTAAGTAGAATTTCAAGAACAACAAGGGGCACTAGAATTAGGAAAATGAAAACGCGAAGGCCCAGGAGTGGGCAACTATGTGTATGAAGGTCATGAGAGATAAGACAAGGTAAGGACATCGGAATCTGATCCCTGGAGGGCCTTACACAACATGCTTTTGACTACAGAGTTTAGTTTATAGCAAAGTAAATGGAGCAATGGGGTTGCCTTTAGAAGGAACATAGAACTAACCAACCATCGCTGCTGTTAACAGTTTTCCTCTGTGACTCCTGGAAGACTGGCCAGAGGATGGATTCCATGCATTTGCCATGTGGCAGACAAACTAGGTATTGGGGATAAAATGAGGATATTCTGATGGCAGAGAAAAATAATAAACAAGTAGGCAAATGTAAGTAAACAATTTAATCAGTAGATTGGACTCAGTATTCACACTGTAATTTGAAAAAATATCTGAAGCTCCTAGCTCAATATTTGACATGGGGTCTACCCATTGCTACAATAAAATTCTATAATGATCTACTGTACAAATCATTTGTTTCCTTTTCTTAAAATTAGTCATTTCATTGCTCAAAGCCAGAAAAGCAGTTCTTTGAAATACTGTGTAATACTGGTACATGAAGCTAGAAAGACAGCTATATATGAATGGCACCCAAATAAACATTTGGTTCTGCTTTTTCCGCCAAAAGAAAAAGTGAACTCTCTGTTAACAAATAGAGGCAGTCAGCTGATTTTACTATTCCTCCAGCTTTCCACAAGATACTGCATCCGACACAGGAAAGTATTGTCTGCTTTACTTTGATAGGAAAGAATGGTTTCCAGAAAGTCAGGTCATTAGTGTGAACTGGGGAAATTATCAGTCAACAAATATTACATTTACTTTAAATCTTTCTTTTTTTTATGAAGCCTGATGACAGTTGTCATCTGTCGTTTGCATTATCTCATCTGTTTTCAAGTTGGACTGCAATGTGCTCTGAGGCAAAACTCCAGGACCACAAAGCCACTGAAGCACTTGCCAGTGAAGAGAAGGTGAAGGAGGACTGACAGTGCTCTCTCATCCTTCCGGGCTGTTACTGGGTAGATAGGGCTGTGATTTTTACAGCAGGATACAGAAGTCTAGTATAATAGGTGTGGTCTTAATCATGTTTTCTAGAGATTTGGAGCAAGCATTAGCAGTGGTAAAGCGCTACTTTTATGGTGCTTTCTGTAACACTTGGATTAAAGCCAAGTGTAATCTTAATGTAATGAGTGAAAATATCAGAAGCCATTTCTCCACAGGTAAACTATTGGTTGAGGCTTTAGAAGAAGAACATACTAGGACAGAAAAAATATATGTAATACAAATGAGGTGATACTATCAAAACATCAATATAATAGTATTAGTGATTTTCAAATCACCAATATAATTGTACTAGTGATTCTTTAATGTAAATGATGATAGTCATCCAGACATAGTAATAAAATAGTATGAGGAAGAAGCTGCCCAGGAATCTATATTTTAACAATCACTCGATGAAATTTAACAATCGTCTCACAGCTTTTAATATGGAAGATCTCTGAAACATACTCTGAGCTTCTAATATATCTGCAGGAAAAAAAAAATTTTAGAGAATTACAAAAAATCACAACAATGCTTATTTCAAGGTTGGTTACATGACGAGCAATTGGTACTTAATATATCTCTTTATATATCCTTGAAATTTCTTCCACAGTCTTTTGTCATTTTAAATTTTAAAAAATAAAATAAATTACATAGAAGGATTTTATGCAACACATAGACTTTTATGTCAAGATGACAGTGATTGCCTTTTATTCTATTTTTATTTTTATATATTTTTATTTTATTGTAGTAGTGATTACCAATTATGATTTTCTGTATTCCAAAAGATTGTTTACTGCAGAACACAATTAAATATTTGAAGATGACAGAAGACAATGAGTTCATGACTGGATAATGAAGAAACATTTTGATGGATAACAGGTGGAGCAAGGGATAGAGAGACAGAGCAAAAAATAGAGATAATGAACAGAGGAAAAAGTACCAATAGAAAAATGAACAGTAATTGGTGATGATCACTTATGTGAATGATTTTGAAAGAAAGGTAGCAGTTTGGTTTTTTTATTTATACTTGTAGATATTGCATTTTATTTTACATTACAATCGAGCTGAGAGACTTGTTCTTCAGGTGCTACAGGATTTATTGAAGAGTTAAAACAGAAATTCCATCAAACAAGGATCTAGAAACTGATATAATTCCATTTAAAAATATGACAGGCTAGGATATCAGAAAAGTGAAGACATGGAGAAAGAAAAGCTAACTGCCTTCCAGGGCACCCACGACTGGTATTTCTGAGTGACAAATTCTTCATTGTGACAGTCTAATGAAGTGTAACTTTCTGGTTTTGCTAATATTCTCTGAAGGTAGTTAAGATTCATTGTCTTAATCTAACTTAAATTTTATCAACTGTTAGAGAGATTGCTATAAAAATAAATGTAGTACTTTTCTGTCATGTTGGGCTCTACCATCCATTGAATCTGTGAACTTAAGAGAAATGCTTGACTTATTTGGAGATGACTATAGACTCATCTCTAAAGGAGGGACAGAAGGTGTCAGATTATTTTTGTGAATTTTTCAGGGGGATAAGGATCCCCCTACGTTGAGCCTTAAGAGTAATCTAAGTGTTTTAGAAGCATTTCAGGCAACTGGATGATTATAGGCTGATAAACCTGAAGTAGATGACTCTTCTTTCTACATTGAGTCCTCAAATTATATGCTTTTTCTTCCTCCAGAGAAAATGAGTTGTGCTGAGAAATGTAAGAAACTCAGTTTAGACATTTTCACATAAAGTTTCCAGCTAGCCAGAAATAAAAGAGGATGTCTCATCCAATATAAAGTCAACCTAAAAAGTTTTAAAATACTTTGATACATTCATACTCAACTTCTGATCTCCCTTAATTTTACCAGACTAACAAAGAGATAGGAGGCAAAACTAAGGTACAAGTCAGGTCACTTAGAGCAGGGGGTTCCCAACCCCCAGTCTATGGCCTCTAAGGAACTGAGCCACGTGACAGGAGATGAGTGGCAAGTGAATGAGCATTATCACCTGAGCTACCCCTCATGTCAGATCAGCGGCAGTACTGGATTCTCAAAGGAGTGTTGCAGCTTTTTCACTCCAGTTGTTTAGCGAGTGGGAGGCAATGACACCCAATGGCTTCCTCTCTCCTGTTGTTCAGAGAGTAGAAGGGAGGGTTAACAGCTCTTTTAACCCTCCCTCCCACTGCCTGTGGCTCAGCGAGCCAGCCAAGAGCATCACAGCTCTTTCACTCCCACAGTTCAGTGAGTGGGAGGGAGGGTTACAACTGTTTTACTATCACCACCCTCAGCTTGGTGAGTTCCAAGTTCTTGTCCTGAGACCAAGAGGAATAAGGTACACAGACATTGCAGAGTAAGGCAGAGAATAATTTTGTTGAGTGACGTTAGGAAAGCTCTCCGTGGTGAGATGGAACCCTAAAAGCAGGTTGCTGTCTATGAGTCTGAGTCTGGGGGTTTTATGGGGAGTGTGTGCTGATTGGTCCATCAGTGGTCTTTGAAAAAGTACCATTTGATTGGCTAAAAGGCATCATTCAGAAGGAACCAATGGAGAGAGAGTGGGTAAGATAAAGACAGAAGTTCTTAGCCAGTCATGGCCTCTATCCAGAACTGGGAGCTTGGTTTTCAGGCTTTGAACTGTCCTTAGTTTGAAGGTTGAGTTTCACTGGGCACCCGTCCCTGTCTGCTTTGGAATTTGTCTGTCTCCTGTCACTATCAGGAGTGTGAACCCTACTGTGAACTGTGCATGCATGAGATCTAGGTTGCACTCTCCTTGTGAGAATCTAATGCCTGATGATCTATTCTGAGGTGAAGCAGTTTAATCCCGAAACCATCCCCTTCCCAAAAGTCTGTGGAAAAATTGTCTTTCATGAAACTGGCCTATGGTGCTGAAAATGTTGGGGACTGCTAACTTAGAAGATGAAGGATTCACTCACCTGTGGTGACTCCCTGACTGAACGAGAGATGTGCAGATTAGGGAGGATTTTCAGAAAGATTAACAGTATATTTGGAGAATTAAATTTTCATTGTTCTGTGGTCACAATGAACTACTGACAGCTTTCCAAATAAGCGCTTGTTTTTTAGACCTTTTGATCATCAACCACCATTACCTCTTAGCATTCCCATCTTCCCTGTCTACCTCACAGATCTCTCCACATATTTTTAGGCTCAACCTGACCTTCAACTCTTCTCTGAGCTCTAGAGAAAGTAGCGTAGTTATTCTATCCCCTACGTTCTCATAGCACTTCATACATGCCTCTATCAAGTCACTTACTGTACTTAACTATATCTGTTGTTTTAATATATCACATTTCCCCACATAAAACACTTGGAGTGAGAGATAGGAGAAAAACAAAGTTAAGGCAAGGGTAGGAGAAAAAGAGACACCACCAACAGCATCCCAAAATGGCACGAAGTTTGCTTCAGTGATAAATATCTAAAAGGCTGAGAGAGCTTACATCGTTTTATTAAAGCACTTGAGATGCCATTTGAGATGGAGTATTTAGCAAATACTTTGATGATGCTGATATGAATCAAAGCACTTCCCACTCTTTGTTTCCTTGGAACACAAGAACTATAGAGAAAGAATTTAAAGTATTTTTAGCTAAAAACAATGTTGTATATTTAAAGTTATTTAATTCAAAGTGTAGACCATGTAAGATTAATTTAAAACAAATCCTTTAAAAACAGTTTCATTTTGTGACTTAGGAATCACATCACAACTCTGTTCAATCTTCTCTGGTTCCACTTCAATTTCAGCAACTTTTCCTACTTATCTTGCCAGTGGAAAAGGAATTCATGGTACCGTGCTACATCCAAAAGTAAAAATTAGCTGAAAACATTCAGCAGAGTTGAGATTTCACTCGTTTTTTTCTCCTACCAGCAGGAGCAAAGGTCCCTGGAATGCAGGTTGTCTAGTGGGAACAAAACTAGTGAGTAACTTTGTTCCTCAAGGGCCAGTTTAAGAAATCAATTATGTTCTTCACAGTCAAGAACCTGAAAGGCGGTGGAGAGCAAAACAATGGTTGCTAAATGAAGATTCTGAAACACAGAATAGATAAGATAATGAGAAGTCAGATGAGGATTTCAGCACTGATGCCTTGGATATTTTCTAGAGTTCATGGGACCAGGGAAAAGGCATTTAGGAGAGTATACGCAAATGTAAACCCTGAGTAGAAAGAACTTCCTACATGCCCTGGAAGAAAACGAAGGTTTCTATCAAGTAGCCAAGCCTCTTCTTCCAGAGAGGGGCTGGCTAATTCATCATAAAACAGTAAGAAAGGGCACCAATATAAGTAACTTAACCAGCCAGCAAAGAGGTTTGCCCCCAAACTGTTTTCTGATCCAAATATTTATATATCCTTCAGTGTTGTTGAACAAAATGTTTGTTCAGAGAAAAATCATTCCGTGGAAAATTAGTTCTTGAGCTTTAGAAGGCAAAGAACATTAAAAAATGATGAGGGGATGAGGGGTGACTACCACACGCACATTCATATTCGCAAAGTCAAGCATTTACTAGGCAATATGAGATGAGCTAAGCACCACGTTAGGTGCTTCGTATACTCTATCTCTTCATAAAACTCTCATAAAATGATCCTCCGTATACAGATAAGAGAAATGAGGCTTGGAGATGTATTGTTTTGTTTAAGTTGACACTGCTAATAAGGAAAATGTCTAGGATTCAAACTTACTTCTAAAAGGTACAAAATTCATCAATCCCTGCTGAAAGATGAAGCCAAGCTCACATCCATTTTGTACTCACATAAAATGAACCAGTGGTTAAACTTTATGAGCATTTTCTTCATTTAGCATTGCCTATATATAACATCATAAACTTTGAGCCTACTGGAAAATGTAATAACGAAGAGAAGTTTTATCACATTTTAAATATTAAAAAGGAAGAAAAATTTACTTTGATTTTTGATAAGTGATGAGTTAGCTGGAAGCCAAAATCCTGCCATAGGATTAGAAACTGGTTGAGTTACTCTTTCAAAATATCTGACCTTCAGTTAACTTCTAAAACTAAGCCCCAAATTAAGTAGGAACGCCACAACACAACAAAGTGTGTTACATAAACTGGAACAAATATGGTGGATTGGAAAAATACCTACATACATAGAAGTCTAAAATATAAACATATGCATTTTTCATTTTATCTTTATTCCCCTATATTCAAAGCTTATTTTTATCTTGATCCCCACAATATTCAAAGCATCATGGCCTTAATTCTGTTCCTTGAGCACAAAAGCTTATTCCAATTGAAATGTCATAACCCATCTTCATCACTTCCTCAAAGATACTTTTACTAAATGTCTTAGCGAAAGTAGCACCCTCTCTTTTACTATTCAAACTCGATATGCATATGAAATTAAATTATCTAATTACTTTTTGTAACTGTTTTCTTCTTCCTGACACTAACATGCAAGCTATCTTAAAAAATGTTTGTTTCTATATAATCAAAACCTAGAAACACACATGACACATATTTATCAACTGACTGACAATATCAAAGTCATCATTTGGAATATGACTCAATTAGTTGCTATCTTCTGATAACTGAAGGTTCTAGAAGTGTTGAAAAACAACACAGGTAGTTTTTTATTATCTTTCTTTTCTTATTTTTTTAGTTTACAAATAAAAATCATATACATTTGTGGTACACAGCAAGACGTTTTGAGATATGTATACATGTGGAATAGCTAAATCAAGCTAATTAACATACCTCATCTACTTAGGATTTTTGTGTGTGCTACGGGAACTTAAAAACTACTCTCAGCAATTTTCAAGTATACATTTGTATTAACTATAATTACTATGGTGTACATTAGGACTCTTGAACATATTCCTTTTGTCTAACTGTGCTTTGACCAACAATTCCTAATGCCCCTCCTCCAGCTCCTGATAACAACATTCTACTCTACTTCATGAGTTGGATGTTTTTAGATTCCACATATAAGTTGGATCATGCAGTAATTTTCTCTCAGTACCTGGCTTATTTTACTTAACAAAATGTCCTTCAGGTTTACCCATGTTGTTGCAAATGACAGAATTTCCTTCTTTTTAAAGGCTAAATAGCATTCCATTGTTTATATATGCTATATTTTATCTGTGGATTATATTTCTTTTGCACATTTGCAATAAACAGAAGTAAAAGCAGGTTGTAGGGAGGCCATATATATCTGAGAAAATAAATAGTCAAGTACAAGAGATATTAGCAACTGAAAGTAAATCATTGTTTTTAGCTTACAACTTCTACATTATTAAAGATCAGGGCATGATATACATTTATAAATCAACCAAAGAAAGCAGCAAGTTGAATGAAGGAGAGGCACAAAATAAAAACGAGGTCTGGTTTAGCACCAAGAGCCCAGGACCTTGGATGAAGTGAGAAAAAAAAAAATTAGGAACAGATAAAAGGCAGCTCTACTTTACCAAATCAAGATGAGATGCACAGAGGTGAAAATTCAATGTATAGCCAGATCCAGAAAGGCAGATACCAATCAGAAAGTAGGGAGGGACGCACATGCATGATTGCACTGTGTGGGGTTTCCACCATAACGGCATCCCACCCAGTCTATTTGTTTAGGCCAGTTTCTCTGTTTCAAGTAGCTACTGTCTTCCCTCCCTTCATCACCACTTCCACTAATTTCTTCCCTTTGCCTATTCCAGTTTTATTCATCCCTCATTTCCCTGCTCAAACTCCATCTTTGATATTAAGTATTAGCAATAACCGTCATTCCTAGCATTCGCCTCCACCTCCATATACCAATTGCTATGCCAGTAATTAGTGCTATCATATCATGTTTGCCAATTAATTATTCTGTACATGAGAAGCTCCCTGGATTTTTCCCTGAAAAGCTTCTGAAGACAGAGATTGATTCTTTCCTATAGAGATCAATGAAGAAATGTTTTTTAACAAAAAAACAAACTTCTATTTAAAGTTCTGGGTACATGTGCAAGTATGTTACATAAGTAAACTTGTGCCATAGGGGTTTGTTGTACAGATTATTTCATCACCCAGGATTAAGCCTAGTACTCATTAGTTATTCTTCCTGATCCTCTCCCTCCTCCCACCCTCCACCCTCTAATAGGCCACAGTGTATGTTTTTCCTCTCTGTGTGTCCATGTGCTCTTATTATTTAGCTTCTACTTATAAGTGAGAACCTGCAGTATGTAGTTTTTTGTTCCTGCATTAGTTCCTAAGGGTAATGGCCTCTAGCTCCATCCATGGTCCTGCAAAGGGCATGATCTCATTCTCTTTTATGGGTACATAATATCCCATGGTGTTAGGTACCACATTTTCTTCATCCAGTATATCATTGATGGGCATTTGGGTTGATTCTATACCTTTGCTATTGTGAATAGTGCTTCAATGAACATAAATGTGCATGAGTATTTATAACAGAATGACTTATATTCCTTTGCGTATATACCTATTAAAGGGGTTGCTGGGCTTGGCATTATTCTGTCTTTAGGACTTCGAGGAACTACCACACTGTCTTCCATAATGGTTGAACGAATGTATTCTCCCACCAGCAGTTTATGAGCCTTCCTTTTTCTCCACAACCTCACCAGCATCTGTTATTTTTTGACTTTTTATAATAGCCATTCTGAGGCCTGCTGCAGTGGCTCACGCCACTTAATTTTTGGGAGGCTGAGGCAAGTGGATCATGAGGTCAGGAGTTCGAGACCAGATTGGCCAACGTGGTGAACCCTTGCCTCTACTATAAACACAAAAATTAGTTGGGCACAATGGCAGGTGCCTGTAATCCCAGCTACTCAGGAGGCTGAGGCAGGAGAATCCTTTGAACCTGGGAGGTGGAGGTTGCAGTGAGCCTAGATCATGTCACTGCACTCTAGCCTGGTGACAAAGCAATACTCAATCTAAAAAATAAAATAAAAATATCCATTCTGATTGTGTCATAGTATCTCATTGTGGTTTTGGTTTGCATTTCTCTAATGATAAGTGACATTGAGCTTTTTTCCCTATGATTATTAGCTGCACACATGTCTTCTATTGAAGTGTTTGTTAATGTCCTTTGCCCACTTTTTAATGGAGTGGGGTTTTTTTTCTTGAAAATTGTTTATATTTCTTATAGATGCTGGATATTAAACCTTGTTGGATGCATAGTTTACAAAACTTTTCTCCCATTTTGTAGTCTGTTTGCTCTGTTGATTATTTTTTCTGTGCAGAAACTCTTTAGTTTAATTAGATTCTATTTGTCAACTTTTGCTTTTGTTGAAATTGCTTTTGGCTTCTTCCTCATGAAATCTTTTTCTATTCCTATGTCCTGAATGATATTGCCTATGTTGTCTTTTGGATTTTTATACTTTTGAGTTTTACATTTAGGTCTTTTATATAGATTCTGGGGTACTTGTGCAGATCATGCAGAATTGTTGCATAGGTACATACATGGCAATGTGATTTGCTGCCTCCATCCCCCTGTCACCTATATCTTGCATTTCTCCCCATGTTATCCCTCCCCAACCTCCCTACCCATCACTCTCCCTCCCCTAGCCCCCCAAACAAACCCCAGTATGTGATGCTTCCCTCCCTGTGTCCATGTATTCTCATTGTTCAACACCTGCCTGTGAGTGAGAACATGTGGTGTTTGATTTTCTGTTCTGTGTCAGTTTGCTGAGAATGATGCTTTCCAGGTTCATCCATGTCCCTACAAAGGACACGAACTCTTTTATGGCTACATAGTGTTCCATAGTGTATATGTGCCACATTTTCCTTGTCCAGTCTATCATCGATAGGCATTTGGGTTGGTTCCAGGTGTTTGCTATTGTAAACAGTGCTGCAATGAACATACATGTGCATGTGTCTTTATAATAGAATGATTTATAATCCTTTGGGTATATATCCAGTAACGGGACTGCTGGGTCAAATGGAATTTCTATTTCTAGGTCCTTGAGAAATTGCTACACTGTCATCCACAATGGTCGAACTAATTTACACTCCCACCAACAGTGTAAAGTGTTCCTATTTCTCCACATCCTCTCCAGCACCTGTTGTCTCCAGATTTTTTAATGATCACCATTCTAACTGGCATGAGATGGTATCTCAATGTGGTTTTGATTTGCATTTCTCGAATGACAGTGATGATGAGCATTTTCTCATATGTTTGTTGGGTTCATATATGTCTTCTTTTGAAAAGTGTCTGTTCATGTCCTTCACCCACTTTTGAATGGTTTTTTTTTTTCTTGTAAATCTGTTTTAGTTCTTTGTAGATTCTTGATATTAGCCCTTTGTCAGATGGATAGATTGGAAAACTTTTCTCACATTCTGTTGGTTGCCAGTTCACTCAAATGATTGTTTCTTTTGCTGTACAAAAGCTCTGAAGTTTAATTAAATCCCATTTGTCTATTTTGGCTCTTGTTGCCAATACTTTTGGTGTTTTAGTCATGAAGTCCTTGCCTATGCCTATGTCCTGAATGGTTTTGCCTAAGTTTTCTTCTAGGGCTATTATGGTGTTAGGCCTTATGTTTAAGTCTTTAATTCATCTGGAGTTAATTTTAGTGTAAGGTGTCAGGAAGGGGTACAGTTTCTGCTTTCTGCATATGGCTAGCAAGTTTTCCCAACACCATTTATTAAACAGGGAATCATTTCCCTATTACTTTTGTCAGGTTTGTCAAAGATCACATGGTTGTAGATGTGTGGTGTTGCCTCTGTGGCCTCTGTTCTGTTCCCTTGGTCTATATCTCTGTCTTGGTACCAGTACCAAGCTGTTTTGATTACTGTAGCTGTGTAGTATAGTTTGAAGTCAGCTTTGTTCTTTTTGCTTAGAATTGTCTTGGCTATGTGGGCTCTCTTTTGGTACCATATGAAGTTGAAGGTGTTTTTTTCCAGTTTTGTGAAGAGGGTCATAGGTAGCTTGATGGGGACAGCATTGAATCTGCAAATTACTTCGGGCAGTATGGCCATATTCACAATATTGATTCTTCCTAACCATGAGCATGGAATGTTTTTCCATCTGTTGTGTCCTCTCTTATTTCCTTGAGCAGTGGTTTGTAGTTCTCCTTGAAGAGGTCCTTACATCCTTTGTTAGTTGTATTCCTAAGTATTTTATTCTCTTTGTAGCAATTGTGAATGAGAGTTCGCTTTTGATTTGGCTCTCTTTTAGTTTGTCAGTGGTGTATAGGAATGCTTGTGACTTCTGCACATTGATTTTGTATCCTGAGACTTTGCAGAACTTGACTATCAGTTTAACAAGATTTTGGGCTTAGATGATGGGGTCTTCTAAGTAAACAATCATGTCGTCTGCAAATAGAGACTATTTGACTTCCACCTTTCCTAATTGAATATCATTTATTTCTTTTCATTTCCAAATTACTCTGGCTAGAACTTCCAATAGTATATTGAATAGGAGTGGTGAGAGAAGGCATCCTTGTCTAGTGCCTGATTTCAAAGGGAATGCTTCCAGTTTTTGCCCTTTCAGTATAATGTTGGCTGTGGGTTTGTCATAAATAGCTTTTATTATTTTGAGATACGTTCCATCTATACCTAGTTTATTGAAAGCTTTTAGCATAAAGTCTGTTTAATTTTGTAGAAGGTCTTCTCTGCATCTATTGAAATGATCATGTGGTTTTTGTCTTTGGTTCTGTTTATGTGGTGGATTACTCTTATAGACTTGTATATGTTGAACCAGCCTTGCATCCCTGGGTGAAGCCTACTTGATCTTGATGGATAAGCTTTTTGAGGTGCTGTTGCAATCAGTTTGCCAGTATATTTATTGAAGGTTTTTGCATCTATGTTCATCATGGATATTGGCCTGAAGTTTTCTTTTCTTGCTGAATCTCTGCCAGGTTTAGGTATCAGGATGATGTTGGTCTCATAAAATGATTTGGTAAGGATTCCCTCTTTTGGGATCGTTTGGAATAGTTTCAGAAGGAGTGGTACCAGCTCCTCTGTGTGTCTGGTAGAATTTGGCTGTGAACCCATCTGGACCTGGGCTTTTTTTGGTTGGTAGGCTATTAATTGCTGCCTCACCTTCAGTCATTGTTATTGGTCTATTCAGGGTTTCAGCTTCTTCCTGGTTTAGGCTTGGCAGGGTGCAAATGTCCAGGAATTTATCAACTTCTTCCATCCTTACTGGTTTATGTGCATAGAGTTGTTTGTAGCAATCTCTGATGGTACTTCATATTTCTGTGGAATCGGTGGTAATATCCCCCCTATCGTTTTTTGTTGTGTCTATTTGATTCTTCTTTCTTTTCTATTAATCTAGCTAGCGACCTATTTTGCTGATGTTTTCAAAAAACCAGCTCCTGGATTTATTGATTTTCTAAGGGTTTTTTGTGTCTCTATCTCCTTCAGTTCTGTTGTGATCTTAGTTATTTATTGTCTCCTGCTAGGTTTTGAGGTTTTTTTTTTTTTAATCTTGCTTCTCTAGCTCTTTCAATTTTGATGATAGGGTGTCAATTTTTTATCTTTCCTTGCTTCTCTTGTGGGCATTTATTGCTACAAATTTTCCTCTAGACACTGCTTTAAATGTGCCCCAGAGCTTCTGGTACATTGTGTATTCACTCTTGTTGGTTTCAAAGACCATCTTTATTTCTGCCTTCATTTCATTGTTTATCCAGTCAACATTCAAGAGCCAATTGTTTAGTTTCCATGAAGTTGTGCAGTTCTATGTGAGTTTCTTAATCCTGAGTTCTAATTTGATTGCACTGTGGTCTGAGAGACTGTTTGTTATAATTCTTTTGCATTTGCTGAGGTGTGATTTACTTCCAATAATTGAGGGAATGTGTTCTCTTTCCAGTTCCATGAGGGGGCATAACTTTAAGGCCAGAATTTCCCAGTGCCATGCCCTCCTCCCATTTCTCTCCATCTGGGAGATTCAATGGTTTATGTTTGAACTTCGCCGGTGCAGGAAGAAACTAAAAGTCAATCACTCCAGCAGAAGTTCTAAGGAACTCCTTTCATTGGCCCAAGTTCTTGGAGAAGGTGGGGGTTTCTCCCAGGATAAAAGTCCATGCTCCTTCACCTGCACTGGATTTCCAGCTTTCTGGAATTCCCCTCCCACATGGGGGGAGCTCCCTCTGGTATTTCCCCTCTGGAGTCCCTTTCCACACTCTTCATGGAAGCCTTTCTCTTCTTCTCCTTTCCTTCTCTTTTCTCTGCCAAAATAAAATCACCTTTCTGCAACACTTTTTTGGGTCCAATATTTTACTTTTACGAGCATACAGTTCACCTACAGTGGCCCCACCACTTATTCATTAAGAGGTTGGAGGCCAAGAACCCACAACATCCAAGAAGAAACCCGGTTACATTATGTGGTCAATTTTAGAGTAGGTGCGATGTGGTGCTGAGAAGAATGTATATTCTGTGGATTTGGGGTGGAGAGTTCTGTATCTGTCTATTAGGCCTGCTTGGTCGAGATCTGAGTTCAAGTCCTGGATATCCTTGCTAATTTTCTGTCTCGTTGATCTGTCTAATATGGACAGTGGAGTGTTAAAGTCTCCCATTATTATTGTGTGGGAGTCTAAGTCTCTTTGTAGGTCATTAAGAACTTGCTTTATGTATCAAGGTTCTCCTGTATTAGGTGCATATGTATTTAGGATAGTTAGCTCTTCTTGTTGCATTGATCCTTTTACCATTATGTAATGCCCTTCTTTGTCTCTTTTGATCTTTGTTGGTTTAAACTCTATTCCATCAGAGACTAAGATTGCAACTCCTGCTTTTTTTTTGCTCTCCATTTGCTTGGTAAATCTTCCTCCATCCCTTTATTTTGAGTCTGTGTGTGTCCTTGAACGTGAGATGGGTTTCCTGAATACAGCACACTCATGGGTCTTGACTTTTTATTCAACTTGCCAGTCTGTGTATTTTGACTGGGGCATTATCCCATTTACATTTAAGGTTATTATTGTTATGTGTGATTTTGATCCTGCCATTTTGATGCTAGTTGGTTGTTTTGCCTGTTAGTTGGTGCAGTTTCTTCATTGTGTTGATGGTCTTTACCATTTGGTACATTTTTGGAGTGGCTGGTACTGGTTGTACCTTTCTATGTTTAGTGTTTCTTTCATGAGCTCTTGTAAGGCAAGTCTGGTAGTGACGAAATCTCTCAGCAATTGCTTGTTTGAAAAGGATTTTATTTCTCCTTCACTTATGAAGCTTAGTTTGGCTGGATATAAAATTCTAGATTGAAAATTCTTCTCTTTAAGGATGTTGAATATTGGCCCCCACTCTCTTCTGGCTTGTAGGGTTTCTGCCATGAGATC